>WYDI02039619.1:0-17961 GCA_009867235.2 Psittacus erithacus
CTTCCCTTCCCTTCCCTTCCCTTCCCTTCCCTTCCCTTCCCTTCCCTTCCCTTCCCTTCCCATTTCCCTTTCCCTACATCTGTAGATGTAGAGTACACAGGGACATCATCAGAGGTGCTAAGTCAGACAGTATCCAAGCCTCCCTCTTTCAATGTAAGGAAATTTTCTGTTGATGAAGCATGCACAAAGGTGCCTAATACCTATATTAGGCCTTGTTTTAGGTCCTTATAGTGTTAACTGTTCCTGCTTAGACTCAATTGTGCCTTAGTAGCGCGGGTCAAGGTGGCTTAAGATACTGATATACTACACAGCTATTGATACCTTATACAATCTTCTGATATGGCCTCTTCAGTCTGGACTGAGACTGAAGATCTACACAAGAGGTTTTTTCTGTGTAGAGAGAGAAGCTGCAACACTGAAGTAAATTGAAGAAACAGCTGGAAAAGAGCAAATGGGGAATGAGAGGAATGAGGCAAGGATGGAGGAAATTTTAAAAGCAAGATGAAGAGCAGGAATAAGAAGAGTCCACAGGGTCAGACAGAATCTGATAAACTTTGACAAAAACCTCAACATACTTGGAGGTATTTTCTAAACCTTCTAACCTTGCAACATTTTCCCATCAATAGTCCAGAGGTGATTTATGAATATGCAAGCTTACACATTTCTCTTTGAGCGTCTTGATAAAGTAAATATATCACTCAGCAGAAGGCTACACTGCATACTAGTCTCCTTCCTCAGAGAGAAATTCAGCGTTGTGGGCCCCAGCTATCCCTTTCTGACATACGCAGGGCGTGCAGTTTAGTTCTTCATTAAGAAATGTCCCATCGAGATGTTTAAACACAGATCTCCCTGTAAGGGTGAATACATTGAACTGCTCTCCATCCAGTTCTTCTCTATTTAATTGGTATAAAGCAGCTTCCCCTTGGCTACTTCCTCCCTTGAAATTACATAAGTAGCCTCACTGGAAAGGCATAGGTAAATATTTTACACTGTGCACCATGGATAAGGAGCACAGCTCCCATTAACCAGAGCTGGAATCATGCTTCTGATTTTCCTCTCACACTGTGCTAGAAACATACCCTACTGGACACAAAGACTAGGCTCCCAAGTGCCATCTTATGAAGAAGGTGTGGAACACTTTCATTTAATACTGCATGTGTTTCCATTAGCAGAGTTAATTGCTCTCTGTCCTCGGTTTTAAGACTCCCTGTTCCTCTCTATTACAGCTATGTTTCCAAACTCCTGCCAATCCTCCCTAGTCCTTCCATCTCAGCCTGCAAAGTTTTGATTATATCACACCACAGCATATTGGCTTTCATTTGGTTTAAACTTTGTGTTTGTAATTACATATGTGCTGAAGACTGAGCACTTCTATTTCTCATGAGCTTACTGCTGCTTAGGAAAACTTATGCGCCCAGTGTACTGTCAGTGTGGGGTGGCAACTTTAGGGGTGCCAGTAGAGCAGAGGCCTGAGTATCCTGAAACACATGGGGGAAAAACATGCGGTTGCTACTTTTGAGTCAGAGCACCACAGCAACTGTCCACACTGGCATGGCTCCTACAGAGTGGAAAATTTATGTATCTGAGTAAATAGTAAGCAGAAACCAGAATGTGTTCATCACATACGTAAAAACAGAGCTGTGGTTAATATACTGTATGCTGTGGTCTGTTCTACTCTGGGAATTGGTGTCTTTGCTAACTGCGTGGATATGATATATTACTTGCCAGATACTGGCTTTTTTCATTTACAAGTGCGTTGCCTGATGCCACCACACTTTGGTTTTACTGTACAGCTAACTCTTCCTGCCTAGGGAATGAAAACAGCCTGTTCCAAGTAGACTGTGCAGGTTGGGTTATGTTGTGGCAGCTAGTAACAAACTTGAATTTCCACTTATGGAAAAATCTGAAAGTTTTTAAAAGTTCTAATTCAAATCTTTAACTTTCAGAAAAGTAAAATTTCATTTTAATGTAGCATTTTTAAAACAAAGCATATGCATCAAAGCGTTGTACTCCAAAAGTAAAATTCCACAATAAGCTAACTAAGTGCTTTGCTTTAAATTTCAGCTTAGTTAGAACTAGTAAATTATTCATACTATTTGTATGAATATATGAAGTGAAACAAAATTAATCAAAATAACAAAAAAATCAGAAAAATATTTTTACTTGATCAGCATGGTGCATGTCAACTTACCAAACAGGAATAGTAAGTAAAATGGTTACTTTTGCCTTCTTTTTCCTCAAAACTTCACTGAACTAAACCTGTTTTTCAAAAGTGCTTTGATTTTTTAATTTAACCACATTCCTTAAAAGAAGTTTCTATTATTTTCAGCAGCTTGATCCAGAACACAGCTGCTATGAAATTCTATATATGAGCCACCTTCAACATGAATATCTTTGCTGCCTCCTTGCTGATCCTGTCTTTTGTTTTGAGTTCTTTGCTAATAAGTAATGAAAATGTTACAGCCTTACAGCTTGTTTTGTGGTTGCAATTATGTAATCATTATTAATGAAGCAACAATGTCAAAACTGTGTGAAACCAAACTCACATTTAAGCACTTACAATAAACAGATATAAAACAACAGATGTCTCAGGTTTTGTTCTCCAATGATTTCATCCCTTGTTAAAAATAAACGTCTGGTTTAAAAAAGAAAAGGGCTTTTCTCAACTCACACAAATTAATTGAATCCAGAGCCGGGTGATATAACTAAGGAGTTCTCTTTTCTTCTTTCCAAAATTTGTTTGTGGGGATACTTTTATTCTGGAAGCAATAAATTCACTTCAAAGCAATTCAGAAATTCTAGGAAGTCAATAGTGTAATGGTCATCTGCCCCCCTGAAGCATTGGCCCCTGATAGCAAACAGAGATGTAGCTAAAAGTGCCCGGCTTGCCTCCAGACTTGAACACCCTGAAAAGATTTTAGGACAAGGATGGTTTCTGTCCACAGTTTTGGTTCAGATAACTGATACTGGTCAATTACAAATGTAGGTTAAGATTTGGGCCAGAATTTGTCGATAGGTACAGGGGGGTCTCTAGATCTGGGGAATTTCAGAGAGCCAGCATTCAGTTTTATGCAAACATCAAAAGTCCAGATGCTTATTTAAACTATGCACATCTGTTGAGTCTGCAAAACTGGGCTGGAAATTTAGCTGGAATAGGTTTTCCTGTAAGATTTCATAGACTTCATAGTTGAACTTGGAGCCAGAAATACCAGAGCTTCTTTTGGTATTTGAGAGCTTTTTGTTCCAGTGCTAAGTAGGAACTTGTATGTTGCATTTAATGAATGGGTGGGATATGCAAAAATTTTAACACTTTGAAAATGTTCAGATCTATATGAACCAACAATGTGAAAAACAAAATCCTTAATAAGAAATGGAAGCTTTATTAGCAATTTGTGAAGCTAAGCAAAAATATATGAAATATATGAGAAGCTGGATAGTTTTTTTATTTCTCTGAAGGATAAAATTCAATCTACTCTGGGAACTGAAAAATCTTTAGTAAATTATTTTTTTGGAAATAAAAGCAAAGAAAAAAACTCTCTATTTAGGAATTTTAATTCAGATTCTTTGTGAAAGTGAGTGTCCAAATTTAGGATTTAGACAATACATTTTTTTCCCCAGTCCCCCTAGCATCAAAAGAAGTGCAAAACAACTGTCTGTGCACTTTATTGCAAATCTTGCGCAATTTTAAACTTACAAACCAAGGCTCTTGCAAATTACATTTTGAGAATATAGCATATTTATGCTTACAGCACTGCAAGCAATGACAAGATGTTTTGAACAATCTGTTTTCTCAAATTAGATTAACTTTATAGAGCAGCACAATCTGCTCACTGACACCAAAGGGATAAAAAAAAAAAATCAGTGTTTTGTGTCCTCCTTCAGGACATTGCTTTGGCAATGGACATTCACTCTATGTCATCATGAAGGATGTGGTGCACTGTTAGAGCTGCTATTCTTTAGAAGAAATATCAGGTTCCACGCAGCTCTGCTGGTAATCAAGCAGGAAAAGTACAGATCGCAACTGAACACTCTTGTCAGCATTGTGCTTCCTGGTCATATCATGTTACATGCAATACACTTTTAAAGGTGATGGGTGAACAAAATTGCCTACTACATTTGTCTGCAGTTCAGTAGCAGTACATGACACTTTTTTTCAGTCATTACTTTAAAAAAAATCACAGAAAGCTTCACCAGTACAAAGCGTTAGCAAATAGCTAATGCAATCTTCTTCTGCATATTACCCTTGAACTTTTGATGTAGAAACACACTTTCCCATCACAGCTGAAAGTAAAAATAACCTTCCCCTTTCGTGCAGCCATGATTACAATCATACCAAGTTTGTGCATTATGTAAGTCCTCTCATATTCACACTTGTACTGTTAATCCTGGGAACTACCAAATAAACTTCCTTCTATATTTCTTTATTACATACTTTTCAAAGCAGAATTTTTATTATCTGACAGAGCAAAACCAAACTCCAGGAAACTGAAACTGAGAGTGACCTATGGTTTTAACCTTCAATCAACATTAAAATAGGTGTCTGCTTTGTTTTGCTGGGTTTTGCAGATTATAATTGTAGTTACAAAGAAATTCCTTGAAAGCACATGTTGTATTGAGTGGCTGTATGTAAACAATTTTGGAACTAAGTAACTTTGATCTTTGACTTACAGACTACAGGGCAAAGGTTAAAATCATGAGCTTTGTTGTCCTGTTGACAGTAGTTCCTTTTGAAGCTTCCTGCTTCAAGTGAAGGTAGTATACAGTAATATGCACAAATCTCAGTGTCTTTGATTGTGTTCATAAAGGGAAAAAATACCAATCCTGCAGCTTCTGGTATTTGATGAACATTTTATAGATAATGGTAGGAAGAATCTGTCCGTTCCTGCATATATATGCACACAGAAATGAAAATGAAGCTATTCTCAAAAGACATATTTGCATACATAGGTAATGTGCAAACAGAGAAGCTAGCTGGCTATTTGCAGATTTACATAAGGAAATTTGGGTGTCATGCAGGTAGCTACTTTCTTGTGCAAGACAGAAGCTTGCAGATCTAAACTAGAAAAAGAAATTAGTCTTAAGAAACTTTATTAAATACTTAGATATTGCCATTCTAATGGCTTGTAGACTTCTATAACAACTGTATTGAAAAAGGCAAAAAAAATAAAGAGGCTCTTCTAACTGTAATTGGAATGCAGCGCATGAAGGCTTTGAACTGCTGTGAACAAACTACTTCTATTGCCTTTTGTATGCATATATATATACACACATATATATAAAAGAAGGAAATTATATTTTTATATATATATATAAAAGAAGGAAAATTAAGTGTGCTGAAAGAATTTACTGAAATCTTGTAATACCAGGAATTTTGACTGCCTTGGCAAAGTAGAAACTTCACAGCTACTCAGACATTGATGTCAGGACATTTTCTTACCCCCAAGCAAGCCATTAACAGCATCTAGTCCTTAAGCTGGTGTTTGAGGCAGACTTTGCAGGCCAAGACACACAGCAACAGCTGGTGGTGTGAGGTTCTGTGCTATTAATCAGCAGAATTCTCCTTTATATGTACCTAAAGAATTACAGCTGTTTCATACAATGGGTAATAAATGAGCAAGACAAAACAAATGAGCAAAGGAGTCCTGTCCTGCTCCATCCCACACCGTGGTCCTAATTATCCTGTCTCCTGCAGCATGTCAGTCCTCCTAACTTCATCTGGGTTTTTTCTGAGCTGGTGTGCATGTCTTGGGACAGTTTCATCCCAGAGCAAATACACTGGTGACATAATAGAAGCCGAACAAATAGCATGTAATTTTCTGAGAAGTTGTGAGTAGTCAAAGCCTCATAACATTCTTTAATTTGCTCTGTCTTCTCTTTCAATATGACTTCCTCTCACTCATGTTGACTGTTCCACACCTTTCTTTCCCTGCAGCACAGAATATTGCGAAGACTAACAACCAAAATATTGCAAAGACTAACAGCCAAAATATGGCATGAAACGTATCCCTTTACAGACATTTTCAAGAAAGCTTTGGCCACTATTTATTTCACTGCTAAATATGACCTAGAGGCATTCACAGCAAACACAGCCATATGCACTTGTTCTGGCTTTACTGTGTATTTTCCAGCATGTATTTTCTCATTGTGGCTGGGTGCTTCTCACAGGAAGCCCAGGTAGTAGAAAGCCCTTGCTTACACAAAGCTCAAATGGAAAAAATCCAAGGTGCCTTCTAAACACTTTAAAATAACACTTTCTAGTGTTTCCTATGGGTGATGTTGACACGTTTGCAGTGTTGATTTAAAGGTTAGGGTGAACATATTTCTTCCTGACACGACAAATGTAAAATTACTGGTGCACCCTATCTCTGGAGCCATGCTAAAATGGCTGCCAGCACATATTGAGTGCCAGGAACTTTTAACTCAGAAAACAGGCAGACAGTGGCCTCCATGGCTGTGAAGAAAAGCTTTCAAGGCTCCCCCACTTTTTGCCCTTCCAGGCTGGAGTCACAGTTAATACCACGCACTGATACTGCAGCTCCTGAGATACTTGGCCCAAAAATTCCTTTCTGTGAACCATTTAAACTTAGGTTTGCTGTACCAAAGTAGATACTAAAGATTTCCTTCATTTCTTTACCCCATCCTTTATTCATAGTTCTTTGCTGGAACTAATCTGACTGTAAAGGTTTGTCAGTCCTCAGATGTTCTAATTTCTCAATCACCTAGTCTGACATGATCCTAATTTCTTCAATATTTCATTTTTCACCCTTGGGAAATATATGTCTGTTCCTGGCATTTGTCTCCCATCTTCTATTGTGAACACAGAGGGAAAAAATACATTTAATTTCTTTCTCTCTCTCTCTACTTTTTTTCTTTCTTTTTTTTTCTTTTTTTTTTTTTTTATCTCTCTGTGAAGTCTTCTTCTGTCAATAAATTACTCCTGCCAGATCCTGGAGGCCAATTGTCTATTCCTTTGACCCCTATGTTTCCTATAGCCTAAAAGCCATTCTTAATCTTTGTCTACGTAGCAAGCTATTTTCCGTTCCTCAGCTTTCTTTTTCTTATTTTGGTTTCTTGCTTCTATTCAGTCCTTTCCAAAGTCCACTCTGGATTTGATCTTTTAAATTTTTCGCATGTCCTTTCTTCACCTTTGATTTGTTTTTCATTTCCTTGTTCTTTATTAGGTGTTGGCACCTCAGTACTGTAGGTGGCATTTTTCTCTTTCTTTTCCCTTCCCTCATCCTTAGCCTGTGCTGAACCACAGCCCCGAATGATGTCAGGAGAGCATTTAGACACCTTTCCAACGTGTGATACTGACCGCTTTGTTCATTAAAGGTCTTACAATAAATTTTGCAAAAATGAGTGCACTAACCCCTGCATCCTCGACCAATTCTAAATGGAGTGATTACTTTCTGCCTGCTTGGACTCCCCTTGCAGTTTTGATGGGATAGATTAATCTCTACTTGACATGTAGCATAGCACTGCTATCAGCATGTACCACTTTTCTCACCAAAGGTGGCTGGATGGAGGCTATTTTTCTATTACAGAAGGCTCTTTTCTAATTTCACATTGAAAACATTTTTGGAAGGAATGTACTGATTGTATTTATTGTTCCATGTTTCCCTCCTGTGATTTATAGCCAGGATTCTTGCACAGCTGGTGTTCTACCTGCAGGCAGTTCCTCCTTCCTCCTTCTTTTCTCTGTCCTCATGTGAAACATGGTGCGCAACAAAGTGACATGCACCATCCCCATTTTCTCCTCTTCATACTCTTATGACCATTTCAGACGATGCCTAGGTCAGACTCTTCACCATTTAAAAAGCAGTTTCAGACAGCACTTCTTGCAGTGATCTCGAGTTACACGTGTCTTAAAAAGGAGCTGCAGTCTTCATAGAGGGTTTTCAACTCAAAAGATTCCTCCCAGGACTTCATGCATAGAAGTGCTAGTGGAGGACCGGTCAGAGTAGGAGAGGAAAGCTTGTGTTGTCAGTGCATATAGTATAAATGAAAGCAGCAAGCTGTTTCCTCAAAATAGGTGTTGGACAAAGACTGCATGAGTGACAAGGAACAGAGAGAAAACATTTCTAGGAGTGCTGAAAGCATCCCTTAAGGTAGAGAGTGAACTAATAAGGCAGTAGTTTATTTTGGTTCAACTCCCATGACTGGTTTCTGACCTTTATGCTCTTCTTCATTGTTCTAAAATAAATGGACAGAACTGTTGCTCTTTGAATTCCTATTGTTACTAAGAGCTACATGTTGTCTGCATGGCTTTCACCATGAAATGGCTGGAGGGCAGCACTTGAGTCACCTTAGATGAAGAAGTCTTCTATTACAAGTTTCTTGAATGCTATTCACTCTCTTCCACAATGTAGCATTTTGATTGTTGAGCTGTTGTTAAAAAAAAAAAAAGCTGTTCTTTTCATACTATTTCTTCAATTTTTTGCAAACCTTGCTGAACTCATGACCTGCTTTGTTTGCCCTCCCCAGCATTATCAAAAGCAACCAAGATCACGCAAGGCCTTTGTCTGACCACTGTTCATGAACTTTCATTTTTTCACCTGCTCTTCCTCCCCTTTCATGTGGCCCTTTATTATCCGTTTCACTATTCTACTCATGTGTATTACTACTTTATTGCCTTCTGCTGATGTGTGCATAAGACCACTTTCATAGACATATCTTTGGACTCTTCTTTATGCTAGCCTTATAGTTTCTATGACTCTGTTCCTCACTGAATGTAGCTTTCAGACAGTTCTTTTAGCTTTTTACCTGTACTGATTTTATATTCTTCCCATATGCCTAAACTGTGTTTGATCCCTTTGTGAATGATTTTGGAAGGATTACTAGACGAAAAAAAATAAAACGAAAAAACAAAATCAAGGAGCAAAAAAACACTTGCATGCTTGACCATAGGGAGTTTCAAACCCTAGTATTTCTTTTCATAAGAAAGCTCAACTAAAGAAATTTGATTCATGAACAGACTCTGTGATCCTTCAGTTGTCTAGCTGGAGTCCATTTGACCATTTTTATGTTTTGGATGCTCTCAGATCTCCCTGACAGAGCAGTTAAATGCTGATTATCATATACAGATCAGTAGCTTTGATAAAGGCTTTTTAACAAATTCCAGACTCAAGCAGTCAGGTTCATTCATTTCTTTCCCCTCACTATCTCCCTTCCACCCATCTGCCCTTCCTCCCTTTCTCCCTTCTTCACTTCCTTCTTTCCTCACTCCCTCCCTCTCTCTCCCTCCTTCCAAAAGTGTCAGCAAAATAAAAGTTTGGAGAAGATTTGTATGAGGGTTGAAGATTTATTTAACAGTACCTTAATTACTGTTTGGAGGCATTGTTTACATAGTGCATGGTGTGATCGGATGTTTCTTTAATGCAGCCACAATAGCTAGGCTTATATTATGTAGTGAAGGATCATGCTATGTTATGTCTCATCATGTTGTTAGTGAACATGACGCAATACTGGAAATAAAACATGACAGTTAAATGGTGAAAGACAAATAATGATTTCAAAATCAAGAACACATTGTCAACTTAATTAACACCTCTCAGCACTTTTCAGGTTTTAATTACAAAAATGCTGGGCCAAATTCCTTTCTCAGTTGTAACCATGCAAACATCTATTGTGTATGTCTGAGAGCTAATTTTCTGCTGTGTTTGCAATACATTTTTGTAGCCAGTGTCTGCTATATGCCTTTCCAAAATGCAATGGCAAAACATGAAATGTGATTAAGATGGGGACTGAGAAGGAGGTATATTAAAGACATCAGTGTGAGGTATGTGACTGGAAGCAATGAAAGCAGAAAATGTGATTGAAAACAAGGCTGAAAGACTCAACCCACTCTCACAAGTCAAGGGATTTATGAATGAAAAAGTAATATGTCTGAAGGGACCAGTATGAAGAAAGGGTCTGCTCTCTGACAGTCTTTCTCATGTATCCAGTGTTTATGCAGTGGCTGCTGCTGCAATGGCTAACCTTAGCTGTGCACTCTTGGTCATTTTGAAGAAGAATTAACTCTTTATCTGTGACACAGGGCACTGAAGTCCTTTTTTCAAAGAAGCATACACAATTAGAGGATAAATCTCACTGGAAGGCAATGGGACTTAGACTGTGGTGTTGCTGGGTTGTGCCTGGAAAAGTTAACCTGAAAATCCAGGCCATCACCTGGCCCTGGTGAGGTTGCATATATGTGTGTGGTAGGGAGCGCTGCTATTTATTTTCATTTATCAGCAGTTGTGAGTCCTGTCATGTCTTGTAGATTCCTCACCTGAAACAGATTCCTCTCCATCACCCTGTCTCTGGACGAACCAAAGTCTGGGAGACAGGCTGTTGTCTTTTGTCAAGTACACAGTCCTGTGGGAAAAGGAAGCAGTAAAACCACAGAAAATCTTGAGGATAGAGTAATAGTGCATGCTTTTGTATTGTGATTTGTATGTATTTAAAGCACCTTAAAAACAAAGGAAAAAGGTATGAGAACTTCTTACTCTCCATAAAAATATAAGCTATACACTCCTACCCCATTTAAAAACACCCCAAACAAAACACATGAAAAACGCAGCCTTCATGGCTCACCTTTCAGAAGGGCTGTCAAAGCAGGTGACATTTTTAAACATGTGCTTACTCTAGTATATAATTCATCAATAAAGAATTTTGGCTTAACTGTTTTCCTTCAGAGGAACTATTAAAAGAGTCAGAGGGAAGGGTTCTGATATGTGTGAAATTGCTACCTACTCTACACTTAAAAAGCTTCTAAGAAAATATGAAAACACAGCCCTGCATGAGGAAGAGCAATTAAACAGTAAGGCATGTATAAATGATTGCAGAAAGGTTTGATCTTAGCCATTATTTTAGTTCATTAATAAAATGAAGTAATTACTTTGTAAAAGGAAGCATGCTTAAGCACATTAGTAGTTCAAGTACACATAGTATGTGTACTTGCAATTGTTTTTCAAGAAGGCAGGTAGGATTTAACTAGATCTTGTTTCCTTTTAAAACACTTCAGGTCTGATTTTATGATAGGTTCAAAATTCTCAGCTGGCTATCCTATTGTGTGACAGGAGTTTATGGTATTAGTTTCACCAGACAAGGACTGGTGGAGTAAAATTAGTCATGTATGTAAATTATAATCATGCTGAATAGTTGTATGTGCTCATTTAGGCATTTTAACAGTGTGTGATGTTATCCTCTCTGCAGGACTAATAAGCATTAGCCATAATGAGGTCAGTCAGTCAGTCAGGCATTATCATGGGATTTAATTGGGACACTGGTCTCTGCTGAAGTGAAAATTAATAACTTTTGTCAATGTTCTGGCGAAATGTTCTGTCTTATTAAACTATGAGGGTCAATTAGAAAGCATTATGTAATAAAGTCCCCGCAGCAGAACTCAAATTGAGTTATACCACAGTCATTATTCCAGGACGATTGCATTTGAAAATGGAAAACCAGAGTGCCATATGGAGGGTGCAGGTTATATTTACAAGCATTGCATGTTAAAGCTTCGCCAAGAAGGAAACAATTAAATGTAATACTGAAATAAATCAGAGCACTGAAAGTGCCATGTTGTGTCAGGTACTTAATATAGCCAGCATAGCCCTAGATGAGACTAGGCAAAATGGCACCTGTTTATAAGCCTTATTTGGGTCTGTCAGACAGCATCCTCCCTCTGGATCGCTCCGATGATTCAAAATCTGGGGCATACCTGGAAGGCTCAGCTAGGCACGCTGACTCATATAAATAATAGTTTATTGTATGGCTATTAAGACTAGAGATTGCTTTTATTAAAGTGCAGTTATCATGATACAACAAATTAAAGAACTTTTAAAGCATGTTAAGTGGCCTCTGATATTCCCTGTTCGGTCATGTTTTACAGTACTTCAAATGGGGGAGATACAAAGCCTCTGTCAATGCTGGTGTCTAAATGCAATGCCAGCACCCGACAAAGGTGCAGAAAGACCAAGAGGGACACAACTGCACTTTTATGGTGACAGTGACAAACTCCAAAACCTGTTTTCCTCATCTCTGAGGAAGGTGCAAGAAGTCAGTTTTGGTCACTATGTTCCTAAAGCTTCGTCCTTAACAAAAAAGTTAGTAGAATCTCACTCCAAGGGCCTTTTTCTCCACCATTTACATCCAAAACACAGCTGGAAATTACTATCCACAGGCTGAAGTGGAGATAGGCCACTCATCCTCTGCTGCCATCCAAAGACCCCGTGTGAGTCCATGCCAGAGCTGTGCTCTTAGATGGGGATGATAGTGGACCTGTGTGCTGCAGCTTCCTTCCACAGGTGGAGGCCACTGTACCCCTGCTGGAGAGCACACCCTCAGGCAGAGCCTCCCTCAACAGCTCCCTCCCAGGCTGTGCTACTGGCACCAAATTTTCTGAGTTGCATAGCCCCAAGGCTCAGCAGAGCTCCGCAGATCCACTCAGCACCGGCCGTGCAAACCCACAGCTTCCTCCCCTTCTGCTAAACCAAAGTGAGCTGGGACCTCCTGCTTCTTCTTGCTCTGCAGGAAACTGCAAATCTCCCCACAGACAGACATTATGCTGGACAGCCATTCCTAATCTGCCTTCTAATTATTATTCACACATATGAGGATGATTTTCTAAAGCACTCATTGTTTGGCCTAATGCAGCTCCCATGGACAACTGCAGTAAATCTTGCCTTGTTTTTTTTTGTAGAGCAGTGGAAGAATTGTGCAAGGACAGTGCATTTCTGGGAGCCCTGATCTGGAGGGCAAGCTCTGATCCCAGCTTCTGCCGTTATCAGTAAGGGTAGTATAATCCTTACTGGGAGGATATTTTTTTTAATCTGAAACTTTACTGTCCCATGGACTTCACCTAATTATTGCTGGCAGTGTGGGGTAGGTTAATTTTTACTTGGGGGTTTGAGAAGCTGAACTGAACTTCTGTTTCATTTAAAACTGTTTAATTAGGGCCAAGCATGTGATTTCCAACTTAGCTGTAAACTGACAGACAGAATAAGGCACAATTTTCCCAGTGCTCATTCCGGTTTGATGACAGCATGGCATACGTTAACTGTTTTGGTGTTGCTTCTGAGTTACACCAATGTGAAAAGAAATTCAGGCTTGTTAGCAACCTGTCTCTCATGGAGTAAGAACATTCTGCAACTCTGCTCAGAGCAGCTGAGAATGTCAATATATTTGATAAGCATTTATGAACAAAGCCTTAGTGCTAGCCCCAGGAGGTCCTCTACTGTGGATAAAGGTCATCAGCTAGACTGTTAAGAAGCATTTACTAACTTTGGACACTTTGTGTTTTTCATTGCCCAACTTCATATCCTACAGTTTGGAAGCAGTCAGGTACCCCTTCACCTCTCCCGATGATAATCAGGGCTGCTAAAAACCCCTCTGTCGGGGCCCTGGTGTATCTGGGAATGCTTTTGACAGGCAAGGTACCTCCAGCCAGGAACTTGCTCTGGCAGGACTGGTTCTAGTGCCCAGAGACGGCCATATGTGGTTCTGCGCCTGAACCACAAGACTGTGCTTTCTCCCCTTTAAATACTGCAGGAGAGCCTGTCAGCTTTTCTCTCTTCGGTCCTATGTAAGTCTCCTTATTGCTTATTTTCTTTCCTGGACAGGAATAACGCAAGCAGAAGGTCTTTGTTTCTGGCAGACATGGCTGTGTATTGTATGTTAGACTCACATCTACACATACTCACAGACATCAGCACGCATAGGTATACGTGTATATATATATACACACACAGAGGTATGCCTTCCTGCACACAAGTGGAACACCACCCAGATGCTGTGGTTCCAATTTACCATTTGAAAGCAATTAGTGTTTATTATTGTAAGCATTTTCAACATAGGGAATACTTTAAAGACAACAGCACTGCTAATTACTTTCAAATGGTGAATGTCAACATTCTTAAGGTGTTGCTGCATAGGCCAGCCTTCCTGGACACAGATGCCTTCAGCCTCAACATAGATAAGTGCACATTCATGCACAGAAAAACAGACATTCATCTGGCCTCTCCTCCTCACTGACGAACCCGCAGACATTTCCCAAGCAGGCTTCTTTATCCTTTTCAAGTGCGGAGGACAACAGAACTTTTAGCTTCACTCTGTGGTTTTCCCTAACTAATGCCAGGGATTTTTGTTGTGGTTGGAACAAGTAAGTGGTTGAAAAATGCTGATTCTCCCTAGTCTTTTACACCTACAGCATTTAGGAGACCCTAACACAAAACAGTGCCAGGTCTCAGTTCTGGGTTGCTTTCTTCAGTCTTTGGAAAAATTATAATATTTTGGCAGAAGTACCCGATGTTAACAAAGAAAAGTTTGATTAATCAGCAGGAGGGAAGACTTCGGAGGAAAGGGAATGGGAAAGAGAGAGAGTGACAGACAGGTATAAGATGAAGTCTATTCTAAAAAGTTTAATCAGTTTTAAAAGAGCTTTAAAAAGGAATAAAAATTCGTAAATCTCTTTGATGTTATTCAAAGAGCCTTTTTTAATATATGAGAAGGCACATTCCAAATTCTTAACACTGCTAGTGTCACCAGTCCTCTTTTCCACTAAACTATTTTAATTCCATAATTTAGAAGGCCTTGAAAAGTAGTAGGATCAAGCTGCAGCATAATTGGATACACTGTGCACTTCCAGGGTGAATTTGGGTCCCTGGTAGGCAAAAGAGATTTCTCTCTTTCTTCTAAGATCACATAGAGTGTACACATTTGAAAGGAAAAATGCAGCAGCAAGTAAGCTTTTCACAAAGAGAAAGAGCTAAGTGTGCTGCAGAAAAACACTGGTCATTTGTTTAGCACTAGTGGCTCCTTTCTGATTGGAGGGAGTGCTATCGACAGAAAAATCAATGTGGGTTTGCTAAAGAATGCTGAGTGAACATGGAGCAGGGAAGCAGTCAGAGACAAGGGGCAGCATACTGCATTTCCTTCAGAAACAAATGGGTCCAGCTATTTTAGATCCTCCTGCTCTTCCCCCAAGCCCACAACCAATATAGACTGTCTATACTCAATTATTAGCTCTGCTGATCTGGGCACTACAATAACTGATAGAAAGCTGGAACTTAGGATATGGACTGCTTCTGAAAAACTAGAGACAGTTGCTAGCCTTTTCTGGAGTCCTACAGGGCTTTTAAAAACAGAAGGCGAGAAAGAAGGAGAGGAAGAGAAGAGAAACAACTGAACATCTGCTGGAAAATCCTAACTGGCTTGTTCAGCTGAGTTCAGCAGGAGCAACAGCAGAGGAGCTGGCAGGTGTCGCCACACTTTAGTTGGAAATCACTCCAGATGATCTCAAGATACAAATGAGAATAATCTGGAGAGTCGCAATGTCTCCTCCTCTCCTTTAGACTGTTCCTCCTTTCCAGGAGGCAACAACTGTATTGTGTGCTGATTAGCTGGGAGGAGGTATTAAAATAGCCAGAAGTATGGCTGTGCATGCAAGCAAATAGCTGCATATATCAAAGATGTCCTGCTGTATATATGGCTTTCTTTAAAATGTCTCTGGGGGTGAAAAATAGCAGAAACTACCTATCTTTTCTTCAGGAGTGAAAATAATAACCTATGAAATAGACTTGTTAACGTAACAGGAAGGAGAGGAGTTAATAATATCGCATCTTTTTTCTTCAGAATTTGAACAACGTGAAACTACTGTCTTTGTCTCCAATAAGTGTCCTCTCTCTTTTCCCTTCTTCCCCTCTTCCCCTCTCTCCTTTTTGCCTTCTCATAATGTACATATGTATGTATCTATGTCTCAGGCCCCTATCGCTACAATAACACAGGATTTCACACACATATACCAAAGTTCGGAAAGGATCTCTTAATTTCTTCAGTCACTGCATTCTCCCTAAACTTACACTGTTCCTGGCAGTAACTTTCAAAGCTGATCAGCCAGCTGTCCCAATCAGGGTTTTTCACCATTTGCTCAGCAGTTCACAGTTATGTTGGCTTCATAGACTTTCCCACTGTATCGTCTCTGTTCCACAGCCTAGCCAACAGGCTCTGGACAGCAGGACAGCTAGATCCAATAAATCTGAGACCTGTCTAGGTGCTTCATTTATCAAGAGGCCTAATTTACCCAGGCCCTTTAGACTAATTGCAGATTTGCAAAAAATGCTGATAATGTAGAACAGTGCATTGTGAATGTCCCTTGCCATATTTCTGCTAATGTGTTTCATCTGGAGTACATAAAGAGACAGTAATGCTGATTTTAGACACAGCACTTTGGGGCTAATCCAGTTAAATGATTATCCCTAAAAATCTGCAGTGATGTCATTTTCCCTATAGAACTCTGCCAGTTGCCTTGTTTGCTTCATTGTGAGAAATACGTGATCCTGGGCTTTAGAAGTTCACCCTATATTCTTTTTCTACTGCACTGTAACACTGTAATCCCACTGTCCCAGCTACCGATTCCTTCTTGTTTATAATATCTATGTTGATAGCAAGCCCTAGCTTGGACTCTTGGCTTTTGTGTATACACTGATAAGGAAAAGGTATGCTCCTTTGCTTGATATATGCAAATATACCCAGGTATCCACAAAGTTTTTCTCTATGTACAATTCTTTCTGCTCCCCTCATTTCCCCTTTTCCTCCAGATACTACTGTTCCACTGTCTTTTTGTCATGTTTACTACATTACTGTGCTTATCTTTAGCCCCTTTTTCCGTATTTTGATCCAAGAATCATCGCAATGATTCTTTATAAGCTTCTTGCCTTCTTGTCTGTCATCTTGTCCTGGGTTCAGCAGTAGAAGTCATTTTTCTCCTTCTTAGCAGCTGGTGCAGCACTGTGTTTGTAACTTTCGGCTTGGGAACAGCACTGATAACACTGATGGTTTTAGTTACTGCGCAGTAATGTTTACTCTGACCAAGAATTTTCTGAACCTCATGCTCTGCCAGGGAGGAGGGGAAGCCGGAAGGAAGCAGGGACAGGACACTTGACCCAAACTAGCCAAAGAGGTATTCCATACCACAGCACATCATGCCCAGGATGTAAATTGGGAGATACCTGGAAGGACTCACTCTCTCTGCTTGATCGGTGGGTGGTGAGTGATTGTATTCTCTTCCCTTGTTATTTCCTTTATTATTATTATTGGTGGCAGCAGCAGTGGTTTGTGTTATACCTTAGTTACTGGACTGTTCTTATCTCAATCCATGGAAGTTACATTCTTTCCATTCTCCTCCCCATCCTTCCGGGAGCAGGGAGTGGGGGGAGGAAAGGCGGGGGGGAATGAGCAAGCCACGTGGTTTCCTAATTTACGACTGTGCTTAAACCATGACACTTCTCAAAACAAGAGGGATGTGGACCTGCTTAAGCATGTCCAGAGGAGAGCCACGAAGATGATCAGAGGGCTGAAGCACCTCTTCCATGAAAACAGGCTGAGAGAGTTTGGCCTGTTCAGCCTGGACAAGAGAAGACTCAGGGGAGACCTTAGCTCAGCTTTCCACTCCTTACAGGGTGTCTACAAGAAATCTGGAGAGGGACTGTTTACATGGGCAGGTTGTCACAGGACAAGGGTAAATGGCTGTAAACTGGAAAAGGGTAGGTTTAGATTAAATAGTAGGAAGAAGTTCTTTACTATGAGGGTGGTGAGGCAATGCCCAAATTGCTCAGGGAAGTTGTGGCTGCCGCATCCCTGGTAGTGTTCAAGGCCAGGCTGGATGGAGCTTTGAGCAACCTGATCTAGTGGAAGATGTCCCTGCCTGTGGCACAGATTGGAACTGGAGGATCCTTAAGGTCCCTTCCCACTCTAATCATTCTGTGATTCTATGATCTGCAATATCAAAATCTTGTTCCATGGCTTTGCAGAAACTTTAGCTTCTATATATGTTGGGCTGATGCCAACCTTATGAAGTTTACCATGCCAAGTGCAAGGTCCTACACCTGGGTCAGAGCAATCTCAGGCACAGCTACAGGCTGGGCAGAGAAGAGATTCAGAGCAGCCCTGCCGAGAAGGACTTGGGGGTGTTGGTCGGTGAGA
>WYDI02039622.1:0-10636 GCA_009867235.2 Psittacus erithacus
TTGCCCAGGGAAGTTGTGAATGCTCCATCCCTGGCAGTGTTCAAGGCCAGGTGGGACAGAGCCTTGGGTGACATGGTCTAGAGTGAGGTGTCTCTGCCCACAGCAGGGGGGTTGGAACTAGATGATCTTAAGGTCCTTTCCAACCATGACTATTCTATGATTCTATGGACATGGATCTGCCTCTAATATATTTGTGGAATTGTTGCAGCTGAGAAAACATATAGAAATAGCATATAATTCTTAGCAAACATGAGATATTTTGGCAGGTATAAGTAATTGGAGTGTGGATCTTTCAGTCAAAAGGTGCAATGTGGTGTCAATTTCTTATATTAAAAATTGGAGAAAAGGGTATTTTTATTTAATCTGATTCAATGATAAGCATAATAGCACCACTGTATGGTCTAAATCTTTCTAATCTTGCTTGCGTGCTTCAGATTGCCAAAAAGAATAATTCTAACTAGGGAAAAAGAAAGACATGAAATGGGTTGGTTTTGGTTTGGTTTTTTTTTCCCCCCCCTCTTTTTACTGAAGATTTAGAAGAGGTGTTTCAAAAGAAAAAAGAAAAAAAAAGTAAACCCCAGTTACTTTCACTTTGTTTCTTTGTTATGATGAAGCTATTTCCTTTTTCCTCCCCCCTCCCCCCCTTTTTCTGGGTTCTAGTTAAGTGTCTGTGTAACTGTTTTGCTACAGACCTGAAGGCTAAATACTTATTGCACTTAAAATCAGATCATAATTTTTTTCAAGAGCTAGAAAATAAATTACAACCTAGGGTTTACAACAGCTGCTGTGGTTGAATAAACCATGAACTTCACATTATCAGGTGAATATCTCTGCTGAGACTTTAGGCACATCTCGAAGCTGTAGGATATTAAAAAATAATTTGTTTTTTATTAACCATGGCATCTTAATGAATAAATTAAAAGTAACTTTTGATGGATGTTGTAGAAGAGTTTTTGCTGTGTTTTAAAAAGCACCATGTATTTCTCTCAGATCGGCAGGGTTAGTTATTACCTGTTTATCACACTTTTTAGGTTAGTATGCATTATTTGTCCTATTAAAAATAGGAACTTAAGTCCCCATTAAAACATACTGTTCCTGCTGTATTTTTGTGTTTGTGTTTTTTTCTTTTTTCTTCTGAAAGTGCAGACACCTGCTTATCTGTTTGTTTTTCATAATGGAATGCAGAGGCTTGTGAAAAAAGATTTGTTTAGCTGCTGACAACACGGCGGAGTTACCGATGATGCATTTTCCAATGCTTATTGTGGGAATGGTAGTAAAAAATGTAGTAAAAGAATGTTGCATTTTTATTTGCTGGGGAAGGTAGACTTCCAGTAAAAGGTGAAATGTTTATATAAGGCAAATCTTGACTGTCTTTCCAAAGATGCATTCCACTGTTAATTATTCAAAACAATAATATTTAGTTGGAGGTATGCATGCTGGAAACTAAGGAAGAAAATATAAAAATCCATAGAAGGAAGGGAAATGAACCCTTGATATAAAGCATAGGTCCATAACATTTGAAGGTCTTTTGACCAGCTCTCACCTCCCATCACCATAATCTTAATATTCCTAATAGTATCTTACTAAGGCCTCAAGATATTTTAAGTATTGAACCATTTGCTTTAATATTTTACTAAGATGAAAAAAACCCAATGGATCTGAGCAGCATCATGGACACACCTCTGTGAATTCTTTAACCAATCAACAAATTTACTCAGGAAGAGGGACCTGTGGGTAATATATATTAGCCATGAATATTCTTTCAGTTCCCTCAGAAAGAAGTGGAAGACGAGTTACTCAAACAAGGGCAGTTGTCAGCTGCTCTTGAGATCCGCCTTATACTGAACCATTGACGCAGTGTCAGGTGTCCATTTAAGAAGCCACTTTCTGCACCATTTGTTTTAACTATTTAATGTTTCCTAATTTAGAGTTTCAGCTTAAGCCACTAACGGCATAACTAATCATGCAGTCTTAGGCCAAGCTCTTGGGCTTTCTCCACATGTAATGCCAGTTAGCAGCTGTCACCATACTTCCTGTCGCTCCCTTGGTCTTCTCAAATGTGTTACATCAACTGTGAAATCGATAACAAACAGATAACACTTGTCTATTACTGTTTTGTTTCCAATGGTTTTGGATTTGAATTAACCCAGTCAATTAAAAATCACAACAAATGTTAGAGTAGGAGAAAAGAGATCTTCACAAGTGAGAAAAGTAAGCCTTTCAAACACAATGGTGGAGGGACAAAACATGGGACAGGTAACAGCCTTAAAAATGAAGAAGATTATGTTAGGGGACTGGCAATATAACATACTGTCTGCAGAAAAATAACTGAATTGAGAGCTCTGAAAATTCCTTTTAACTCTATGCCCTGTTGTTTTGATGTAGTAGGCTCATGAAAAAATACCTTGTCAGGAATTCAGATCCTCACTGAGATTCTCATGTGCTCCCCATGCAGACTCACACAAATATTCTGAACCCATAGTTTATTTCCTTACTATATAACTTATTAATATTTATGCAGTCTCAATGATGATGTCTCTTTGACACTTATTGCCTGTCCTGGGGAGAAATATGTGGGTTTTATGGAACTACAGCACTGAGTCATATTCTAGCTTTACACTTTATGCAGCCTCTGCATTTCCTTGAGTCTCTGTGGGTTTTCTTTCAGCAGTGAGATAGTTTTTCTGTTTCATAGCTCAGTGTAAAATACTGATCTCAAGAATAGATCTCAAAACTGTTACTACTCTTGCTTTTCATGGAAAATGAACATTCTTTACTATATGATGCCCCATCATCTCTTTTTTGAAGAGTCCTTGTTTTATATGCTGCCTCATTTCTATTGTGCAATATTCACTTGCAGATTTTTTTTGTAAGAAAGTCTCACAACTTTTCAAAAGATACATATTTTCAGATTCAAGGAAAGATGTGTTTGCCTTCTCCACACATATTTTTAAGAGTAAAGAAAATGCTGCATAGGAAAATAAAAGGTAGAATTTGCTTTGTAAACAGAAGATGTAAGGAAAGTTAAAATTATTTCTAGATGCAAGATTATGCAATAACTTCTGGCTAGCAATGACTAGTTAAATTATTATTATTATTGTGCTCTCAAACTCTTAACAAATTTGTTTGCAGTCTTATTAAAAGTACACGGATTTATGAATCTCATAAAACCAGAAAAATAACAACACTTGGTGCCTGAAACAGGAAAACTGATGCAGGTTTTAAAGCATTAAACTTCTTCAGCATGGACTCGGTTAAGTTTTTCAGCAGTGTCCCCTAAAGAGTAGCAGAGGAGCAACAGATTGCTATTCATGCAGAGTGCCAGACATACCACTGATTATGTTCATCTTTTCCCTGACAGGAATTGTCAAAAGCAGATAATGAAGGATTAATGCAGACTCAGGCTACTTAACAAGCCTTGTAGAAAAGTAATCAAACTGTTAAGCAAGATGCATGTTGCCAGTTACAGTTAATCCCCCTAGGTCCTAAGTCCTTACTGAAGTTGCTCATCAGCTTAAATGCAAGTGATTTATGGAAATCCATGCACTCAAAACAGTGATTCTCTTGCTAGATATACTGACTGGAGGAACTTCCTGCTGTAAACTTTCCAACTTCACAAAACTCTCCTAAAAAATATGATTTCAAATGTTGAGAAAGTAATACACAGATAATTTTATTTCCCATGTAAACAATGGTTTGTGGAATAACTTGTTATTTAGAACTTGCTTGAATAAAGATTCCTCTATCACAAAATGTAATAGACATTTTACCCTTACACATCTACGGATACTTTTAAAATGCATCCATAGAATTTATGAAAGAAGGATATTTGTACTACCAAATCATATAAAATTCCATTGGTTTCTATCTTATTTTCTGCAACATTTTCATAATGGGGAAATCCAACGTAAATAGGTTTATTAAGAATGCCCTCTGGCTGAGCTGTGCTGTGAAAAAGTCCTCTTTTATTTTTATCCTTGCTAGTGAATTTAAATTAGGAGAACTGAATCAGAAAATAATTTTTATAATGATCAGCAATACTTTAACTAAATAGGTACAAGCAGAATATCACATTAGCTCCTTAGGAAATAAGGCATCAAAAATGAGAAAGTTTCATCCTTTTATGTTCAATTCCTGCTTTTCAGTTCAACCTACATATTTTAAATTCAAGTTTAAACTTCATGACAATTAGAGAATAAAGAGATTATAACAATAGAAAATATACAGAAAACCTCTTTCAGTTTATTCCTTCTACAATAAATAAGATTTTTAATTCCACCAATAGGCTCTGAAATTGACGATACCCCAAATTCATCATCATAAACTGTCAACAGGCTCACAGGTTAATTGAAGGGCAGAAGGACATGGCTTTCATAACACAGATCAGTGCATTTGCATTTGTGTCAGTAGACTGTTAAACAATATAAGGGCAGCAAACCATTGCTACAATGACACTCCTTTTTAATGCAGAAATTTTTATTGTACTGTATCCTTGATCATTTTTAATACAAAGCATTAGTTGTATTTTTATGTGCTATCACACACCACATTAGTCATGACATAAATTATACTTTGTTTTGCCTGTGCAGTAAATATTGTGTGCATTAAATGTATTCTGTATTTCAGCTCTTCAGTAAATGTATTGCAAATACATTTACAGAAATCAACATCTGCTTGCAAACAAATTCCCAAGAGAAAAAGAGATGAAATGATTGAATAGCTTATTTGCAGGAATAATACAACTGGTGCAGTTGTAGTTCTTTTTGTTCATTCTCCTTTGTTATAACTGGTTATAAATAGTTTGAAGAATTAGCATGAAAATACTGATAAGATGCTGATATGGAAATTTATCATAGATTATGCAACAACTTTTACTTTTCAAATTAATACAAATATTACTTTATAATGTGTAACGTAGTACTCAAAATTTTAATTTATTTTAATTATTAATAAGGTCTAGGAAGTGTTTTTGATTCTGGGCCAGCTGATGTGGTGGGCCCATTCCCATTCAGCTCCCATACATATATCATGCTTGCATTTTCTTCTCCTGCCCAAATAAAGGAGAGCATTTATATTACCTCAGGATTAGTTCTAATCTGATCTGGAAAGTGCTAGTCTGCATGGGCTAAAAATATGCCATGACCTGTGATAAAAATCAAAAGTGTGGACAGCTGCTATGGCCTATATCTGAGTCCTTTTTATTTCACTGGTGTACACTTAGCCTTCCTGAGAAGCTTTAAAAAATCAGTAAAAAAACCATGCTTCTCTAAGAAGAGGGTGAGAAAAAGATGATAAATCCTAAATACAAGAAGGCTGCACAATACCCCACAGTAAGCAAGGAACCAACACTATAGCCAAATTAGTTTATCGGATGATAGAAAGTAATATTATTCAACTCATGGAATATTTTAGTTATAGACCTTCCACAAAGAGGCTCAATATAGCTGTCTTTTGCAGATTACTGCACAGGTTACCAACAATTGCCATGTTCAAGTTGTGTAATAGTATGCAACAGTACTAGTGGCAGCAGGTTTCTAAGACACTGCCTTTTATTTGAGAAAAAAGTTATACTGGAGTTGTGTAACATCCCTATCATTTTGACCATGTCAAAGGTTTGAAATATTTTGCTATGAATAAAAGAAACTGTGTTAGAAAAATCTACTTTGCTGACACTGGGAGAGCTTCCCTTCACTGTCTGGCTTAAGTCTAGAGACAGGCAGTACTTTTTAGTGAGTGGTATGAATGTGTGCTCCCTTAAACTGTCATCCCACAGCAGCAATAATGCTTCAATCTGTAGGAAGTGTTCTGAATAACTCTGATTATTTCTAGACTTGTAAATAAGGATCCTGATATCCACATATAATGATATTTGCATTTACTAAACCTTTGCAGGAACAAAACCTTTTAACCTTTCTTTGCCTTAAAATGTCTAAATTCAGTACTTGTGTTAAATGAGAAAAAAGGAAATTATTATAGAGTAAAAAAGGTAGAAACGAAATTAGGCTTAATCCAGCTTTTGATAAGGGTTCAAAGCTACATTGACTTCAATGAGAATTCTACAAGGAAAATTATTATAGATTTGGATCTCCAATACTTCTACATCCAGACTAGTTATTACACTCTTCCTGGGTTCTTCAAAGTTCCTAAAAATCGGAATCACAAAATGTAGATAGCTTTCTCAGAAGACCTTGTTACACTCCTCCTGTATTTCTCAAATCCTAATAACTTCTATACTTTTTTTTCTAAGTAAGTCAGCTAGAAAAAGAAAATGAAAAATTTTATATTCAATATGGGATCAGTATTAAGTTTGCAGTACATAACTAAAAAAAATAATTTGGACAATATGGACTTGGACTATATAGCTTCCAATATCGTACTCCCAACTATATTCAGGGAAATATGAAAAATAACGTGCTTGTTACCTATATTAATTGTATTGTGAATCATCAAAAAAAAAAAAAGACCCAAACAAAACAAAATCAGCTCATGTTACATAAGTATGTAAACAGTGAGTAATATATAAAGGATTTTGAGTCTATCGAACACAACCCCTAAGTTCAGAAATTAGCGAGAACACAAGCCAAACACACGTACTTTCAGGCTACCTAGTCTTATCTAGTTATTGAACTGCTTCTATCCTGTACTTAAGCAATTGAAAATTATTTCCTTTCAACACTGCAAAAATAGCACTTGGCACCCTGATGTATCCCACATTGTACATTATATTAAGATTTTGACCCTTTCTTTGATCATGACTAATGGGACAGCATTCACCCTTTCACTTCATGAAACTTTAAGAGAGAGGAGTGGTTAATTCACAGCTGCAAAGCTAGCTCCAATAGCTGAGTGATAAAGTTTTTGACAGAATAGTTCAAAAGTCACACTTAACAAATTTTTCATTGCATGTTTTATGCTCTGTAACCTATCAACAGAAAAATCTAGGAATCTGTAAGCCCATATATGATAAATTGCCTTCAAGATATGTACTTCATTGTTGAAGCCAAATGAACTTTGAACTGTTAATACATTTCTAGATAAGTAATATGAGCCTTCAGGAAGTGTGCAGACCAATTAACTTAAAACTAAGCAAAAACAAAAATTTGAAAACAATGCTTATGTCTTGTTTATATTGCAAATAATAATTTGTAATATAAATTTTATATGTGATATATATAAAAATATATTTTTGTATACATATATATATAATGCCAGCACAGTGGGCATCCTTTTTTATCCTAACTTTCAGGAGGATTTTTTTTTTTCCTGTTTAGAAACCAAACCCAAGCTGAATTCCACAGGAAAAAAAAAAGGTTTCAAGAGTAACATAAAAGCAGAGATTTTGCAAAGAAAGCACCATATAAAAATCACTTTTTAAAAAAAACACTCAAATGAAAAATAAGAGTCAGATGAGATAAGATTCTGATACTTAAAAGTAGTTTTTTTTGAATGCTATTTTAAATGTCTAAGATATCTGAAGAATTGATATGGATCTGATAGATGTGGCATGGATCTACAGGAGACCGCATACCCTTCCAGAGTAGCAGCTAGCTAAGTATCCAAATGAATGAAGGCCTTTGGACAGCACTATCAAAAAACTCTGGTTAGATGACTGAAGCATCCCAGTCATGTCCTTAGGGTGCAGTGTCATGATAGAGATTGTAAACCTTGGCTGTGCAGTCTTGGAACAAACTATTGAAACTTTAGCAAGTGGTGCAACAAATACACTGCTCCTTAAGACTTACAACTGGCTCCGAAGGAGGTACTTAGATTCTGTCTTTTAAATAGTTGGTGTGCTGAGAGATACTGCTAAAAGTAATCTTGTTAATAAAAACACAGAAATAAGCCTAGTTGTCATTCTTTATGCTCTCCCTGTTTCATGCATACAAATGTTGATCTGGGGCTGTCTGGTAGTTGATATCAGATTTATAATAATTAAAAGTGTAGTGCTTGAAAGATTGGAATTATTTCTTATGGCTGTAGTGCTCCAGGTATTTACAGATAAGCGCAACAAAGGAAATAGTATTGCAAGTTGCTTAACAGAAAGACTAAGCTAACAGGCTGTAAGGATATGCCTAATCCTTCTGAAGAAACTGATGATAGTTTTACTGTTTTTGGAACAATTGTGCTGCAGGAATTGAATTTCAGCTACTGTTTGTATCACACAGACCACTGAGTAGCAAGAAGACCATTTGAAAACAAATGATTCTATATTGCAGGACCAGTCCCTTGAGCTAACTGAGCTTTTGTGTCAGAATGAAGTGAGAAAACCAAGGAGTGGAAAGGAATGTTTAAAAGGTTATGAAGGACATAGCTTGGATACCTTGTAATACTAGAGAATGGTATCTCATGTGTGATTGTAAAGCCTGCATCTGCGCTGAAGAAATAGTGACTACTTCCAATAAGCTGTGAAGCTATGCGGGTAAATGAAAAATGACACCTTAATCTTTGCACCAAACTACTTAAAACAAATGTACTGAAAGTGCTAGAGCCTATACAGTAAGTAGGATAGAATTAGATTTAAAACCAAACAGCCAGTCAAACATAAAGCCCTGAAAGCTAAATATACATTTTATATTATGCTTATGTTTTTCAGGGATCAGTTAAAAATCATTTTATATCCCATTCATTTGAGATCAGTTGGAGTCAACTGCATTCAACACCTGTCCAGACTTTGGTTTTGCCCCTTATACCATAATTTTGGGAACTAGTATAAGAAAGATTTACAGGTTGAGGAATTTCTCCTGTGACTTATTGCGCAATAGCTATGGTTATTTTGAATGAATGAAGTGACAGAAGCCAAAGATCTACATTCTGTAGCCTTCCTTGCGGGTTGTGTATTTTGAGAAATATATTATTAATCAGTTTTCTTCCCTAATTCTTTCTAATGCCATTTTTAGATCACTGCTTTGTCCTTTCACAGTCAATATGCTTATATTCAGAAAACACTGCTATGCCATCTTTTCAAGGAAGTCTATTCTCATCACGCTTCTCATCTAACACTTCCAAGTGAAAAGTTTATGCGGTGTTTCTGTGTCAGTGATTAAAGGCACATGCCATAAGCAGTTTAATGGTGAGCAAGACTGATTTCAGAAGTTAAAATAATAACTGTCTTACAAGGCATTTTACTTGTCTTGATTCTGATAATCAGTTCACAATGGAATATAATTATTCTGATAGCCTGCCCAAAAAATGCAGTCTAAGGTGCATAAAATTTTGTGGCCTGGCACTTGTTGAAATAGAATTCTAATGATATACATGTAATTATGCAAGTTTGAAAGTCCATTTGAAAGTCCAATCGTGTCTATTGTGAAGGCTGCTGAATAGTAGTTTAGCAAAGACATGTTAAGGTAAACCTCCACTTTGGAAAACCCAGCAGCCATTTCTGAGCGTTTGTCACCTGGCAACTAAAATACGCATAACAATATCTACCACATAAAATAGATACACAGATGGAAATACAGGTTATTGACATTTAGGTCAGTTTTACACAGGACTTTCACACCAAGATTTTTTAGTGTGGTGTGATCAACACTAAAAACTATTAAGGAAGAGGTGAAATTAAACATTAAAAAAAAAAAAATCTAAAATGACCCTAATTTAAAACATGAATTAATTGGGCAACACTTTGAAGTTTAGTTTTACTTCATTTAATAATGTGAAAACCAAAAATTTTCCAAAATTATCTCAATAGTTCTACTGATGCCATTGTCTGTATATATATCTTCCAATTACTCTTCTGTTTGCTTAAATACTTTCTATCTATTCTCACTGAAATCTTGCAGCACTAATTTTGCTGATGTAATTAGTGAGATTCAAGTTAAAATGCAATTTTATATAAACCTGCCTATCTCTTGGTTCAAACACAGAGTAAGAAGATCTATGTTGCTGTAACTTGAAGAAACCTTGGAATCCAGCTTTAAGTGACTAGTTTAAGTAATTGTTGCTTGTTGCCTAACTAAAATGTTAGATTTGTTCATTTTACCTTTCTGATAATCACCTAAATTCCCTGTAATGTCCAAGGAAGGAGGCATCCACTCTCCATTGGATAATGGGAACATATATATGTCAGAATGGTCCTGTAGGCATGTACAGGATGAGTCACCTTCTGAATAGAAATGTCAAATAGGGTAATATAATAAAACAGCATAGTGGCAGCACTGCCTATCTTTCACAAAATAACCTAGTTAATCGAGGCAATTCCTCCTGAAAGTGGAAAAAATTCAATTCTGTGTTGTTTTTACCTGACATTGAATTTGCCTTTACTGTAATCAAGTATAATGGAGCCAAAATAACCCCCAAAAAACCTCAAACCCAAACCAAACAAAAAAACCCCACCAACCAAAGGCAAAACCAGTAAGAAAGAGCACAGTTACTTTGTAGTACTGTCGTGGTTTAAACCTAGTTGGAAAATCAGCCATGCAGTCGCTTCTTCACTCCTCACCCTTCCTCTCCCCTCACTCCCAGAGGGATGGAGAGGAGAATTGAAAGGATGCAACTCCCACGGGCTGAGATAAGAACAGTCCAGTAACTAAGCTATAACACAAACCACTGCTGCTACTACCAATAATAATAATGATAAGGCAAATAACAAGGGGAGAGAATACAACCGCTCACCACCCACCAACCAATACCCAGC
>WYDI02039624.1:0-14009 GCA_009867235.2 Psittacus erithacus
AGGACAACATCTTTTTCCTCCCTCACATTTTCAGTTGCCCCTTTCTCAATGAAAAGGCAAGTATTATATTTCTGTGTTTCTGCCTGCAAATGGCATAAAATAGATGTCTATAAAGACTCTATGGTAGTCCAAAGAGTCATGTTCATTTATATTGAGCTGAGGATCTCTTCAGACTGTAGCTTCATGACTTGTTGAGGTAATACAGATACACAACTATTGTTCTGTGTCCATGAGAGCCTCCATTCCTACGATTTTTGGACAGGTGTTACAGTATCTGGCTGGGGTTTGTCATTCAGGCATACTTTAATATTGCCTCTAACAGATAGATCTTCCACTGTCAAAGCTTCTCAGGTTTTGGCTTTAAGAATCCTGTTCCATTACATAGATAAGACCTAAAATTTTTGGACAAGACCTGAGGCAAAATAAGGACTTGCGGCTAGATTGGGGTTGATGAAATGTTCATGGCAGATAAAATGTGCATATTTTGTGCACCTACTCATATGCAATAACTGCCTTTTAAAAAGCACAACAGTTTAGGGTGTCACCTTCCCTTCTGGGAGTCCATTTAGCTGCCATGTAGAGCTGCGACTCTTATCTGGATGACAGGTACCTTCATTCCTACTGGAGCTTTGCAACCCTAGCAAAAATCTTGAGTACTAATTGCCTCTTACAGTAAGAATGGATGTCTCACAGGCTAACACCAAGCCCAGTGTCACAACACCCTGCAACAGGCAGTGCAATCCCCAGCAGGAAGCACAGTGGAACTGTACAGCAGCTCTCCCTGGGGATTTCCCTACCTTTTCCAAGTCAGGAGAGAGGGATTTATGGCAACTTGGGCTGAGTGTGGACAAGAGCTTGTAGAAGACAATTTCAAAGTCCTTTACAAGGTAATGGCTGTTTTTCTGATTTCAACATATTCTTGATATTAGCTTCTTTCCTAGTTCTGTTCTTTTAAAACACCATTGTGTTATACACACATAACGACTACAAAACTTTCTGTTGAGAACCCTGCCAAGTAAAAAGCTTTAGAGCAGGCACTGAATGGAAATGTACAAGAAAACACTCAGCATTTTGTGAGAAATTTGGACTTTCGCTATTCCTAGTGTAGGAAATGTTATGTTTTAGAAGTAGTATCTGTCTTGCCTACAACTACCTTGTGGATCTCCAGATTCTTTCCAAGTAGGGTCCTGAGGCTCATGCCTCAACCAGTCATGCCTGAATATGGCACTGGAAAGATCAGTGAATGAAGGGTTTATACCAGTGACTGGACAAGACTTAGTTAACTTAAGAGAGATCCCAACATTTTTGCTCTATTCCATTCCAGAGAGCTGGAACTGGCATTGCATTTCTCTAGGCTTGATTTCACCATACATAAAATGAACTGAATAATACCCGTTTATCTCAGCAGGGTGTTAATATGGCTAACCTGTTGTGTATAAATATATAACCCTGTGGCAAATTCTTCCACATGATCTTCTGAGGACAGGACAACATGAGCCTCTAATAAGGACTGGCACTCAGGCCCTGTCCGTCGAGGGCATGCAGATCTACAGAATATCCCCCTGGCAGAGTGAAAGGCAGTGTGTGCCAGGTCACACTGGTTCAGAGGCTCAGAGGGTTACACAGCCTTTATGTAACTCCTTTACCACAATTTTGTCCTCCACACACACACAGATAAAGGGTATGCCCAGAACCATTGTTATCACCCATACTTGCACAGTTACAGCTGGAGACAGCATAATAGCACAGAGCTTGCAAAATCGACGCCCTTCCACCTTACTATATTGCTATAAGCAGCTTCTGCAGGGGACAATGCCCTACATTTCAGGCCATTACTAGCACAGAAGCAAAGGTGCAAAATCATCCCTACAAACAGCTACACGCCTTCTGGAGGCTGACACGCCCAGTGAAGTGGGTGCAGTAGCAGTGACACACACCTATGGAAAAGGCTGTATTTGGTAGTTAGCGACATGCTGCAGATCTGACTATACATGTTGCTGTCATTTCAACATAGTGCCCTCAAAACATCAGCTGATAGTTTGGCATAGCTGTTCTCCAGCATGTACACATATGAAGCCCTCATTGCAAAAGTGTGCTTACCACACCTCACAAATGATAGATGCTGTGACAGATATCACTGCAGATAAAAATCTTAGCTGTGTAAAAGTATGAGAAACCATGTAAGAAAGGTATCAGTAAAGCAGAATGATATAGTATGCATACAGGTTTTTATCATCCTTGTGTCCACAAAACGCTCATTTTTAAAAGGAAGGTGAAACACAGATAAAGCTATGAATGTGTACCTGCTGGGTACACAACACATCTCATATGCTGCATATGCACATCAGCTTCTTGGTTAGGGTGAAACCTCCCACAGAGGAATTACTTATAAATGAGTGGGGCTGGGAAGCACAGGATGGCTCCTCCTCTGGACCACCACAGAACAGCAGCAGCTTAAGCTGGATGCAGCCCAGCACTGCAGGCCAACACTACCTCCAGCTGCTGTCCAGATTTGCAGTAAATGGGGTTAGTTCTACAGTTTAAAACCTGTAAACATAATGATCTGGAGTCAAACCACAGTTATATTTACTTGGGAATAAAACGATGTAGTTTGGAAGGAAGTGGTCTACCACTCCCCTGGTCTTCTTCTCAGGACCAAATTTTTGGGTAGAAAGATGGAGAAGAAATGTCAATATGTATATAGAGTCCTGTGGAAACAGAAGTTGTATTTACTTCACTAGGAATTCTCTCTGCTGGATCTCTGGCCCTTGAGCATTTAAACACAGGGGATCTTAAACATATTTTAATTCTGATATTTCAGATAAAGCCACAGCAAGAATGGCTGATGTTCAAAACATGAAGTTGGTACAGACCAGAAATCAAATTCAGCGCTGGTGCTGGCAGATGCAAGTGAGGTAGCACCTAGTGGGAACTTACAGCAAGGGTACGTTTTGGGCAAAGCCTGCACTGGGTATTAACATCTCTGAATACTTTCTGATGCACCATTTGGTGCACTTGCATTTGCAACCATTATATTTGGTTTGGAAAAACACTGTTTTGATACAGTTGAATGTATGAAAGGACAGATGGCATCTAGCAGATGGTTTAGAAGACAAAAGAGCTGGATCTGTTTCAGATCCTATGGAAGCCTCCCTGTGCAAAAGCTTTGTAATCCCTGTGTGCCTGAGTTACCCCACCTCAAATTATGGAGTTAACAACATGTTACGTAACAAACAAAAAAAAAAATAATCAGTGCTGAAAGACACATTGTTGGTTGCAATGTTATTATTTTTAGAAAATTATGGTTGTTTGAAAACTGCTTTTTTAAGCATGTATGGTTTAAGGATGCCTTAAACCACCCTCTGTACTGAAGCAGATAGCATTTGTACTATTGCATATGCGTACACTTAAGCCTGTACTTGTTGATTCAAAGATCAGACAGGCTTTTTTGGCACAGCCAGCAGTCTTTATAAAGCATATCAGCTAGAAAGCTTCAATGCAAGGAGCATATAAATTTGACAGGCTATGAAAGAAAATCCCAAGCGCTGCAAATTGATGTGTTAACTTATTTCACCATTTTCCCTCTTCAAACATTAATAGAACCAAATGAAAAAAATATGATAGTTAAATAAAGTAATAAAAACATTTTTAAAGTTAAGTTCTTCAGAACAGTTTAGATTGAGTCATGCTTAATGCATATAATACTTTGTATGCCTTCTTTACTGGTAAGTGAGCATGTTGCCCTTTACCAAAAGGCACAGATTTTTACCACCAAAAAGTGGTAAGAAACACCTTTTTGCATGGTTTAACATTAACATCTACTGTCAAATGCACTTCACCGTTTCCCACCAGGAAAGTTCCTGGTTGTGGTGATTCTCTTTGTAGTAAAGCAAAGTTCTTTTACTGCTGTTTTTGTCTTCTGGTGAGCTGCCTGGAGGGATCACTGGTGGCAGGATACAAAGCTCTGACTGCTTTCTTTCTCCCACACTTCATAGGTATTATCTGACATATCTGTATTTCATTTTTACCCTCACAACAATCTCATTGCTAACCTGAAGCAAAACCTGAGTGGGAATATTTTCAATTAGTTAAGAAGCACCTGCTTATTCATCAAACAAAATAGCAGAAAATGCTTCACCTAAATTTATTAATTAATGATTTTTCAAGCGCATCACTAAATGCACTGATCATTTGGATTTTGTAACATTTCTATTGCTATTTCTTTGTGTCACAAAGAAGCAAAAAATAGCTTGAAATAGTTCTGAAATGAGATATCTCACTGTTATTTGGGGTTTTTTTTCACAAAAGGTCTGAAAGGAATAAAAACAGATGGTATCTGGAATGGGAACTGGGAGGAGACCTTACTTGGGGCAGACTGTCCCACAACTTCCTGTAACCTTCTGCACCCTTCCTGAAGCACATAGACTTGCCTGCTGCCAGCACAAGCACCTTGGAGCACCAGAATGGCCAGAGCACAGCTGGGAAATTATGTGTTCCTCTGGGATCACTGCCACAGGCCTGCCTTTTCCAAGCAGGAATTTGCCTGCCTGAGATGGCCAGGTGATAGAAACATGTAGATTACCAAGCAGAAGATGACAACATTAGCTAATTAATGACATTTAAGCATCATATTTTTCTGACTGCTATGCTGCAGATTTCCTTGGAAGCTGCCTCAATGGATGCCTTCCTCCTGCTCTCTTTAAGCAGAAGACATGGGCTTCAGCTTTCCTAGAACCAGCACATCCTTCTGCATGCACAAATGTAGGAAACTCTTGAGATGTCTTTGGAAGCCCACAGACACAGACCTAATTTTAAAAGCATGTCTGCATACTTGCAGGCTGAAAGTTAAACTAATGACAATAGTTTGTCATAAACGTCAAATTTTTTAAAGCCAACGTCAAAGTACAGATGTTACTCTGGTTAGGTTGTTCATCTTCCTGTTCTCCAACTTTGCAGCTTTGCTGTGGCTCATCTCAAGCATTAATTGCTTTGTAAAATTATCTATGTACAATCATATTGCCAATATAAAGGAATTAATTGTAATCAAGAAAAGTTATCTAATCTGAAATAGATGAAAGAGTAAACCTGCTCATACATATATTTTATAAACAATAATTGTTGGTGTCAATTGTGCAAAAAAGAATTCCACAGAATAAATAATACTAATTTTAATAAAGTAGTAAGCATATCTAGGCTATAATATAACTAATTATTATGAATATGTATTAATATTGCTAATAAGTCTTGTTTCTTTTGCTCCTTGACAGACTGTGGCTCTTTACTCCTTGGGTTGACAATACTTTGCTTATTCCACATCTTGCCTGACTTCAGGGATGGCAGGGTAGTGAGATCCTTTGTCATGCTGATTCATTCAGGACTCCATTCTGTTTCAAATAGGTGGCTATGGAAAACAGCCATACACCAGTTTGAGAATTATGGCGCATTCTTCTGGTTTCCTTTTGATTAAAATGATAATGTTGAAGCTCTGGAGCTGTGCTTTAGAAATGACAACCACACAGCAAGTTTCTAACTGGCCAACAATATGCTGTAGTGGTTTCATCTGAAGGAGGCACAGGAACCACAGGTAACACTATGCTGTCTGCCTGCAAACCTGGGGAAGGAGGTTGGTGTTTGCCTTGCCATACCCAGTGACAGATTGTTTCAGAGCTCTCACCAGACCTCCTGCCATGATCAGTGCCACTGAAATAAAATGTAATTCAAATCTATAATTCATGCAGAGTTCTCATTGATTCTTCTTTTGTGAGAGTAGTAGCTGTCCACACATCAGCCTGTGGTAACCTTGCTTCGGCTCTGACTTTCAGGTAGCACTGGGATAAGTTGGACTTCCCTGTCCATTCAGGTCTCCAGAGGTTGACATAGTTCCTCTTCCTTTTCCCAGCGTAGGTGATCCTTCCTCCCAAACACCTGCTGGTTTCCAAGCACCAGACGCAGCATCTGTGCTCACCATAGAGTAACTATCAATGGCCAGCGTGCCTCTCATGTTCATAGGGCTGGGACCGCAGCAGCCAGGACGGTCCAGGAGCTGAGTGGAGGGCGACACCCAGGAGCTGTGATCACCAAGACCAAGTGATAACAAGTGACACAGGTGCTGTTGCACTGGGGAGGGAGGGATAGGTACTGTCTGATCTGCTGTCTGCAGGAGGAAAGCCCACGTCCAGGTGGAGCAGCTCGACTCCTGTCCCTCAGTGGGGAAACTGAAAGTGGTGTTATGCAGCCATCCACACTATGCGGATCATGGACTGGGAGGGTGAGAGACAGGCTGGCAGGAGGAGATAAGAGGCAAAGGGTGTGAGGAGCAGCTGGTGCACCCACACCAGGCAGAGGGTTTGCTGGGGTTAAAATGGAGGGTGCAGAATGGTTGAGCCAGGACTGCACCAAAGGCCCTGCTGGCCACTGCCACATAACCTACTTCTCCTGCAGCCTTCAGCAACAGCCTGGGCGGGCGAACCTCCCTGCATCATGAAGCAACCATAAAGGCTTTGGTCCAAGAGGTGGAGGGGACAGTATGCAAAGGGCATCTTGGTAGCACCTGGAGGAAGCGGGGCAAGTTGCTGGTGAGGGAAACGCCACCATCCGTTTCCGGTGGGGTTGGGAGATTGCGAGATCCCGTTGCCACCGCGGGTTTTATAAGCGCTGGGAGCGGAAGGGATTTTAGCAGGGCAGTCAGCTGAAGGGCCGACACAGCACGACCGCTTGAGGTAAAGTGAGCGGTACTCACGCAGGTACCTTGTCCGGTCCACCAAGGGGGAGTGACAGGGGGAGCGGGGAAGAAGAAAAAATACAAGCTGCTAAGAAGAGAAAAGTAATGAAGGAAATAAAAGATAACTGTTTATCTCCCGTCCGGTAAAAACAGATCTCCTTTAAAACAAAAGGCACACGGGGACAATAAGCACCTCTTCCCCACCGCAGCCGCCCACTGAGAGAGGAAAAAGCTCCATCAGCGAGCGCCCCACACCACTCAGCACCTGCTCCCCTCGCCCGCCCGCACTGCGCCTGCGCGGTCGGTCCGGGCCACGCGCACCCGGCGGGCAGCCGCCGGCGGGCAGCGCGGGGGCGGTCACGTGACGCGAGCGTACCGCGCTGGACCGCGCGCGGTGCTGCGGAGCCGCGGTCGCTGCCTCCCGCTTTTCTTTCCCTCCCTCCCTCGCCTCCGCGCCCTCCTCCCTGCCCGCGGGGCGCGGGAGCCGGTGACGGGAGCGAGGCGGAGTCTGGAGGGAAGATACCGAGAGATAGAGATTTAAATCACATCCCCGGCTGTAGAAGGGTAGCAGCAGCAGCAGCCCCGGCGCAGAGGCACGGACGCACGCGCCGATGACAGGTCTGCCGGCTCCGCCGCTGCTGCTGCTGCTCACCATGGGTGCCGCCGCCGCAGAGCCCCCCCGCGCCATAGGCCTGGTGTCCAGCGTAGTGAACGACACCCTCGAGTTCTACCGTTGGACCTGGAGCATCCGAGGTAACGCGCCAGTGCGGCCCCGTCATCATCGCCATCGCTGTGCCTGGCGCCCCCCGCCCCGCTGTCGCTGAGCCGCTGCGGTTCAAAATGGCTCCGTCTCCCGGGAGACGCGGCGCGCTCCGAGGGGGGCTGAAGCGGCCGGCGGGCCCCGGCCCGAGGCTGCGGCGAGTGGCCGGACCCCTCCGCACCGGCCTCTTCCTCGTCCTTGTGGGTGTGCTCTGGTGCTTTGTGTGTTTTATCTCCTTAATCCCGTGAAACGGCCCGGGGTGCTCGGGGCATCTCTTCATGGCAAGGTGAGGGTGTCCCCCCCGGGCGCCTGCGGGCTGGACTTGACAGAATCGGCTTCCCGGAGCGTCGCTCCTTGGTTTTCCCTCTTTGCGGCGTGCCTTGGGGGTGCTCATACGGGCGTCTCATGTCGGGGGTAAGCGAGGCCCTCTGATAATTCCCGCTGGAGCTCAGACAGCTTTTGATTTCTGTAGCAGGTGAGAGTCCTGTGACAGCATCGCGTGGAGCTCAGCAAACTAAACGAGGAAATGGTTGTTACCGTGAATGCAGACGCCTTTCTTTTAGGTTAAGTGTGGTTGGGTCGGTTTTGCTGTTTTCTGTTTTTAATATGCTCCGTTTATGTATTGGCACCCCACGGCTGCAGTGTGGAAGATGCTGAAGGAATGTCTTGGAATATGGAGAAATATGAAAAAGCAGCTCTCAGTGCTGGGACAGCAAATGAGATACTAACTTGCTACGATGCTACAATGACCAATAGCTCTGGAAGTGTTGGTCAGCATGAATGGCTCTCTCCCTAGTTGAAACAAGTGCGGTAGAGTCTCAGCTTTCATAGTCACTGTTGTGAGTAGCCGTGGGCAATTGACAGAAGAATCACTTCTTTGGATGTGTTCTTAGCTTTTCAGTTGCCCACACAGTGATGAGGTCTAGGCTCTTTTGATTTAAACCTAGAAGTACATGGAGCAGAACTCTGGAGTGAATGTAACTGTGAACATATTTTGTGGTAGTATGATAAGTGAGAATGTGGGACCTTCGATACTGACAGGAAGCTCGCTGCATCGGCAGTCTTTTCCACCCCCCTCCCTTCTGCCATCCGTCAGATAATAAATTAATCTTATGGTATAGATGGAGTTCACTTTTCTCTGCAATTTGCCTTCTCAGCTTATCTTCTAGTTTTTGCCATATTATGAAAAATAAGCCTGTGTGCATATTTTTTCTTCTGTAGTTCAAACCTGCCAGAATACGAGATGAAATAAAAATCTTTGCAGCAGCACTGCAATGTAATCTACCAGTGTTTGCTTTCTTTCTCTGCCTTTTGCAACATACGATTGGTCATAGACTGCCAGGTAATGCATGAAAAGATGCTGTTGCAGCCAATCAATAGCATTTTCAGATGGTTATAAAAATAGGTGTGTGGACAGAGTTGATATCCTTATGTATTACTTGATTTGTTTGGAAAAAGACTTTAAGTTCTGATATATTTCCAGAACTTCAAAAGTGTTAAGTTTGTATATAGACAGCATTTGTTGTAGGCAAAAATGGCTAGAGAAGAAAAAGTGGGATGAAAAGGCAAGTTTATGTAAGGAATGTAAAGATACATAACTTACATTAGTACTACATATAGAACAAACATATTTCTTCATCCTGCTTCTTTGGAGAATGTTACACAATAGTAGGATGATACTATGATGGCACCTAAAATATGTTCAAGTCTTTTACTAATATACTTATGCATAGTTTTAAGCTTTTGCTCTAAGTTCAGTAGCGTTGCTGTTCATTACAGTGGAATCCTGTGTTATCAGTTACATTTTGCATAAGAGGTGGAGAGTTTCTTGTTCAGGTTCTGAATTTCAGCAGGTCCCTGCAAGGATAATTTTGGGTAGAGCCTAAGTCGCATCAAAAGCATGTTACTGTTCTTGTTTATACCCAGTAGTATGTAAAACAAGGTCCTCCTGTAGTTGTTACAGTCAAGTACAGGTAAGAAAACATATTATCACACAGAGAAATTACAAGGTAGATTTCTGAGGCAATGCTGCATTGCTGTTTAATGAAATCATACCTTAAGTTCTAAGTTCTGCTTAAATACTTGCTCAGCTTACTGTATTTCTGCATGTATCTTCATTCAGAAAAAAATAGTCTTGTTTGCCATCTCTGAGTGAATATATGTTAAAATCCTGAACTCATGCAATTCAGCTTTGTGTCAAGAACTATGGCAGTGATGTTGCTCAACAGAAAACACAAATTATGGTGTGCAAGACCATTGCCTAATGTTCAATATCATTAAATAAAAAACTATACCACGCAGCAAAGTTGCTCAACAAATGATGCCATGCAATAGCATTACACAATAAATCATACTGAAACACTACTACACAGCAAAATTACACAATAAAATGTGAAGAAACTTTATTCCCACTACAACTCCTACACAAAACCTTCTCATTCATATAAACCCAATTTTACTCATTCTCTCCAGTTCTCCCTTCAATTTTTCATTGGATACCCATGTCTGTCTTTAGCCCTGTTCCCTGTATTCAGCAGGACAGTCCTGCCTGTAGGTGTTTTCTATTGCTACTCTGTGCTCTTATGATGGGACTTCTGTAGAACTATGCCAGAATGTCCCACTGAGTCTTGTGATGCTTTATTTTGGTTCGTAAAGATTCAGTCTTTTTCCTCCCCTGCTTTGTGCTGTTTAAAAAGCAACTGACCTTTTCTGAGACCAGAAAGAGCCCCAAAAGACTTGAGTATCTGATGAGCCTAAGTTGGTTGTTTTGGTTTTTTTTTTTTTAATGATATCACAATTTTTGTATCATTAAGCGTGCTAGCTAAAGCTGATTTGTTTGTCATTTTGTTTTTTTAACTTTTGAGTTTAGGTATAATAACGGTATTCTGTGACTTTTTCCATGTATATTATCAAATATATTTTCAGCTTTAACTTAATATTTTACTTGTTAATTTGTTGAAAAATTACTTTTTTTTCCCTCTCCTTCCTTGACTACCCCTTTCTTGAAAGCTTGAAATCCATTGTAACTGTATATTCACCTGAAAAGGCTGAAGGAAAGCATTTAGGAATCCATACATTTCAAGGAGAGACAGAAAGATAAAAATATGGTCTTAGTGCTCATCAGGAGAAGAAAAGGTGGTTGATGGAACAGTTCCTATGAGAAATGATGATCAAGGAATTCCATGCCATTATTTCTGTAAGGGCATGGGACCACTTACATGTAAGAGGTAGGGCAGTGCTTCCTTCTTTCTCTCAGCTTGCGTAGCTGGTTGGGGTTAGATCTGCCAGAAAGGATTAAGGGCATGATTAGATGACTGAGCAAGTGACTTAAAGGGAGGTTCCAGGTTGAGTCCAGGGGAACTATTAAAATGAATAACTTGGGATACAATCCAGGAAAGAGAATGTGGAAATCTCTAAACATGGGGGTGAAGAAACATTTGCAATTGGGGAGGGGGACTAGGAGGCTGTGGTTTGAAAAGGAAAGGTTTGTGAAACGCTGTATTGAAAAGAGTTATTGTAGAGAAACTAGTTAATTTGAATGTATTGAGCTAAAAAAACAAAGGCTTTACAGACTTTCGGTGAGAATGGCGGTTCTTGAACCTCCAAGTTGAAAGGAGGCAGGGCTGTCCTCAGCCACGTGGGACTGCTTTGGAACAGCAACTATTTACAGCTGTTGCAGTTAATAAGATTACAGACTTTTTCCGTCAGAAGGAAAGGAGAGAGGAGAAAGATGTAAACTTTCACTTTAGTGGTAGAATAGTCTTGTTCAGGAGCCATGTCAATCATAGCTTTTATCTGTTGGGTCAGAAGTATAAGGCAATGAGGATAGGAAAGAGGGGAAACTTACATCTGCTCTCTTTAAAAGTGAATCAGTGGAGCAGCTTCCATGAGAACTCAAATTGCCATGAAAGTTTTTGCCCAGAAGATATTGAGACTAAGTTAAGAATGGTTAGGAAATTAAGGTTCAGTTTCTTTTTCAGTCCAGGAAGCAGAAATAGAAGCAGACACATTGTTTCCTCCTCCCTGGTTCATTTTCCCATGCAGAAACCAGATGTGGCCAAAGGATCCTGAATTTTTATCCCTCAGGAAAGTTCTTTGGGGTGGTTAGCAGAAAAGTCTGAGTGCAAGTACTGCCTTGTATTTGAGGATTTGTGCCAAAGCTGGAGGCAAATAGAATCCAGATGAAAATTCTTCTGAGGGTGATGATGGAGAGAGAGAACGAAAGGTGAGACAAAGGTTCATGAAGTCTCTTTCAAAGAAACAAATAGGAATGCATTCCTGAGCTTCTGAAGGGCTGGGTGAACATCAGACTTGATGATTTGGCATGATGCCTGTCTTGCAGATAAACTGGTCCCTTGAGAAGAAAATTGTTTTTGATCTGTTTCGATCTGACCACATTGGGTAATGCACAAGGATTAGACGAGAAGAAACACACCAGAAAATGGGGAAGCTAGTGTAACTGGGTTAGGTTGTCTTGTGGCAGAAAACCTGTGGCAGAAGCAGCACTTGGAGAAATTGATTACAGAAGAATGTTAAAGGCTAGATTATGAGTCTACTGTCAACCATATAGAGCATTAGGAGCATCCAACTTCACTTGTTTCATTAAGCATCGCACTTAACTGCCTGACAGTGGAGGGAGGGACTTTATTAATGAAGAAAAAACAGCTGTTGGTATTGAAGACAGTTTGCTGAGTGTTTAAGGGAAATTCTACCCACATTTCATCACCAGAAGATTTTTATCAGACTGTGGAACTCAAAAGACATAATCAGAACAAAACAGATACCAGGCACCTTTGGCAATGGAGACTTTGTTTGGAAAGTACAGTACTGAAGTAGAAATGTCAACATAGAGATTTTTTTTGATCATCAAGCTTCAAGAACTCAAGTCTGAGGGAGAAGCCTGAAGCAAAGCTAACGCCGCGGACAAGGAGCCGAGTTGTGGATGGAAGACTCTTTCTTAAAATGATGAAGGAGTTGTACGTGGTCGCGTGCAAATCTCATCATGGAAATCCTTCAAAGAGCACCAGCAAGAATGTGATATGAACTTCTATGTGAACACTAATCAGCATGTTCCAGAAGCAAAAGGAAATGTTTGGACAACATGGCAAGAACATAACTTCTGAAAATTCTTTTTAAGGCTGTGTAGATAGCATGTCTTGAAATCGTTGGAGAAAGTAAGATATTACTAATATTCTTAAGGCAGATTCCATGGGGCAAGGTTGCAAAACTGCTTTATACAGAATTTAACCAAGCTGATTGCATTACTCTACTACCTACTGCAGAAGGCCAAATTAATAGATGTTTAAAATTACTGTAGTAGAGTTCTTGCAGATCATGTTTCTCAGCTCAGGCTGCATGCCATTAGTGAGGTGCAAATCAGCATGTGGTCTTGGAGCCACATACTACAACAAAAGGTGAAGAAGTCTTGAGCAGTTGAAATATTTGTGGCGTGAAGCAGATACAGTCTTCCTGGGGACTGCACTGGTTATGTAAATTGTTTGAGCATAGCGGTTTAATACTTGTTCTTAGATCTGTAGTTGGAGAAACATGACTAGAAGTTGATTGTGGTAGTCATTCTGTATTTATGCTGTGCTTGGGGTGAAAAGACATGTAGCAGGGCTGTGGTTATAGCTATGGAAGACAAGAAGAGGTTGCATTCATTTCCTGGTTACTATCCTGTGCAACCAGGAAAGGTTATCAGAGGTTTCATAAGGACAATTGGTAGAGGAAGATATAGGAAACATAGAATGTAGTTGCTTTTAAAGTCTTCTAGATCAGGAGCCATGAGGAGTGGGTGAGGCTTGACTCTGCTTTTTCCTTTGCCAGTCCAGACAGGTTTTTGGAGTTACTCTATTCACAAGGAAAGGATTAAGGGAGCACTTAAATAAAAGGTGAGTGAATGAAGAGGCTTCAACTGTGAGAGACCTTTTGGAGGACGAATTTGCTAGGATGCAGGGCTGGAAGTTGGGGGGAAGGCTGTTGTGTGTACTGAAGAGTTTTTGAGGTAAGGCAAATGGGGCTAAACATGAATGTCCTCAAAAAGTGGAGGTAAATGAGAGTTTGTTTAGCTAGTAATAATTTGCCATAAGAAGAATGGGAGTTTTGGCTTTTTTAAAGAGTGTCGGTGTGAGTGGAGTGTGGCTGGAGCACAAAAGTTGAGACAGTGGGGTTTTAAGGACAGATCAGATCCATGAAGTAGAGCTACTCTGACAGTAAACTGTTATGTGACAGGGCTTTGCTTTCTCAGGCTGTATTCAAAAACAAGCTTGAAGCTACTGTTCCATTTCATAAGGAACTCTTGTGTGGGGGACTATCTTGACTGACGTCTTGTCCTGGGTTCAGCAGTAGCAGTCATTTTTCTCCTTCGTAGTAGCTGGTGCAGTGCTGTGTTTTTGACTTTTGGTCTGGGAACAGCGGTGATAGCACCAATGTTTTTAGCTGTTGCTTAGACTGTTTAGACTGACCAAGGACATTCTGAGCCTCATGCTCTGCCAGGGAGGAGGGGAAGCCAGGAGGAAGCAGAGACAG
>WYDI02039624.1:14109-28151 GCA_009867235.2 Psittacus erithacus
TCCCCATCCCTCCGGGAGCCGAGGGAGGAGGTGGGGGGGCAGTGAGTGGGCTGTGTGGCAGGCCTTAAACCATGACACCTCTCCTTTAGGAAGATGTAGATGTGGGATACATAGCTTCTGGGTCTTGCTTAGATGGCAGGTGAGTACAACTGTGCTCAGTGTTGTAAAGACTCAAGTGCTTCTGAGTGTATGGACTTCAAGGTTTTGTGGCATTTTATAAGGACATAAATTAGGGCAGCTCTGAAATCAAGGTCTGCTGAGACTTAGGTGTCAGCTCTGTGGGGATTCTCAGGACTGCACCCTAGACTGTAGGTAAAGCAGTAAGTAGCTCCAAGGCAAGGCTAGAGATGACTGCAACATGTTTTGTATTAACTTCCATTGTGTGTTCTTGGATCTTCAAGGTAAGCATGAGCTAGTTTGCCTTTGTCTCATGGAAGGTGCGGGGGAATAAGTTACATAAATTTGGTTTGCATTTGATGAAAGATAATGGCACGTCTGTGGTCATTAACTGCTCTTGGTTGAGTCAGGTTAACTCGCTTATGTGCCTGCAACTCAAATCCTTTCTTCATGTAGTTAAATAATTTCAGTGGTTTGATCATTAACTCCTGCCCGAGTGTTCTCTCTCTCTGTGACATTGTATCTGCTTGTACCATGAGATTCTTCCCTAGTTTCACTCCATCTATTCACCTTCCACATGTACTCCTTAGTTTTAGCATAATCGTGGACTTCTGGCTAGTTGTTTTATTTCCACTTTCTTATTCCTCTTGTCACTTTGTGTAGTATCTCAAAAGTGTCTTCTTCCTGCTCTTGTAGTTATGCTTCAGATTGCATGCTTGTCCATGGTGTTTTTACTTATCTCCTTGTTCCCTCTCCCAGTTATAGCAAGTATGAAATTGTTTTCTTGGTTTCTGAATGCTCAGAGTGTTGCTGGAAGAAGGGAATTTGTAACCCATTTCTTTTACTTTTTGTGTTAAGAAAAGATTTTATGTTCTTCTACCCTGAAAGCATCTTTGTAACACCTTGTTTTTAAATGGTTTAAGATACTCTAAATGGGGAAAAAAAAAAAAAAGGAAATACAAGTGATAAATTGACTAGCTGGGCTGTAAGTATGAGACTTAATATTGTCTGGGTTTGCATTTAATATTTAGTGGTTTGCCAAGAACAGATGTGCCCAATAGAAATACTTACACGTAAAGTACCTCGAAATGTTTTCCTATTTAGGTCAGTTTTTCTTCTGTTCTGTCTAACTTGGTTTCTGTGATCCATTAGTTTTCGCTCAAGAGTGAGAATCCAGAAACCAATGGAGAAGTGTAGGTAGGGGAGCCATATGTTACCATGAAAGAGGTAACATGATCGTAGAAGTGAAGAGATGTAATTGTAGCATTCATTAGGGTATGGCATTATCTAGCTGCCAAACTGATGATTTTGCTTCTGTATACCTAATGAGTGAAAGATTCAGGCACTAATCATTCTGATCATCTTGGGGGGCTAAGAACATCTTCTCATTCAGTCCATGTTTTGGAAATCAACATTTCAAAAGTAGTCTTTTTTGTTGTTGTTGTTGTGGTTTTTTTGTTTTAGTTTTTGTTTTGGTTTTTTTTGTTGGTGGTGGTTGTTTTTTGTCATCCTCCCTACCCCACCAGATTTGCCATTTGTTATGATGTTGAAGGCACATTGAGGAATTGAGTTCTAAATGTTTTGTGGTGTTTATTTTTCTTTGGAGGCTTTGTCTGTTGTAATTGTATTAAGCTATCAGAAGACCTAATGTACCTTACAACTGTAAATTTTACTTCTGTCCCTGAACCTCACATAGGAGCAAATATATTTCAGTAACTCCTTTTGTAGCTTTCACTCTGAACAGAAGTAACAGAAATCCCACTTCATCTTTCTGTAAAACCAAATTGATGAGCAGCATCCTCATGCTGATGCAATCAGAAAAAACAGGTAGCTTATCAGAGATTTCTTTGCAGCTCCTTGCAGATGTTCTCAAGTAACTTTCTGGTATATTATTTTTAGGTGGATTTCAGTTTTCATTGCTGGTTTTCATAGGTGTTTAATCACTCACCTAGAAGTCTCTAAATTTTCATCTGCAACCCCAAATCATCCTGTTAGGAGAACAGCGATACAAGTGGTTTACACTTGCAGTGTAGTTAAGCATTGGTATCCTTCAGCTGTGTTAGCACATTAGGAAGACATACCTGTACTGAACTTGCTGCCCCATGTATGCTGAATATGTAACACATCTCTACAGTGAATAAGGCCTTGCAGTTATTATTAAACTTATTAATAATCCTCCACATTTTTCAAGGATGTTAGTTTTGAGAAGATTTATTTTGTGGTCACCTGCTTCAGCATTATAAAACCCTGAATGGTACTAGATGGGCCAGTAGTCTGATCTGTTATTGCAACGTTGAATGTGCATAAATCCTGTGTTTGCATTACTGCTTACTGATACCCTTACAATTATTTTCATAGCACCAAAACCCTCTGCTTTTTTGGGAAGCAATGACGTCTTCAGTCTGATCTCACAAACACAGTTTTGGCAAAACCCACAAAAGTTTGAACAAAAGTTTCAATAAAGAAAACACTATAGGAGAAAGGTTGTTGAAGTGTATTTTATGGAGCACTTTTCTTTCTAAAGAAATACAGAGACGTGGGCTGGATCACGTATTACTGCAGCTAGTTCATAGAAATTCATCCCATGGCATTGGGGTTTTTTTTGCTTGTTTATCTGTTCTACTTACCTATTTACTCCATAACTTGTAACATTTAAGAAAAGGCATGTAGATTTCACTGGGCTGGGAATTCATCTTGCTTCTGTGCTGCTTGGAAAAGTAAGATCTGACAAATGGAAGAATGCTATGAGCCTGAAGTATTACCTTGCAAATCTTATGTAAGCTTCAGTGAGGATTATATTTTTATTATTCCTTGACGCAGAGTGTTTGCATTGTCCTCACAAATAATTATGATCAACAGAGGAGGTAAATAAAAAATAACTTGAACAAGGTGATCTCTTAGACTTGAAAATCCTGAGACTAGATGGTGAATTGAAATGGCTCCTGAACTTCCTAATAATTTTATTATTATCCTTGTCTTGAAACAAGTGTATCCTGAATTGCTGTGTACAGGCACAAACACAATATAGTATCAGTGACTGAATGATGGGAGTCCCAAGGAGACTGGAATGCTAGCTAGAATAACAGGAATACTAGTTAAAATAAATCAGACCTCTTAACGGCAAATTGGGATTAGGCATTCCCGTTACTTTAATGGGAGTTTATGAAACACATGCATATTACACAGGTGTTTATTAGCTGTAGGGGATGTTCTTAGCTGTGTGGTATTTTGATTTTATGTTGCATATGTTGTTTAGTCAATAAACAGCCAATTACAAAGCCCTGACATTTAAAACAAAGCCACAGTTGGTTACAGGCAGTACCTGTTAGTCTTGTCTGTAGTTCCTTGGAGCTGGCATCTCATTTCTGAGTGCAACAGGATCTGTTCAGCTTCATCTGCAAACTTTTAAAATCTGTAGGGTTAGTTCTGTTTTTCAGAGTACATGCTTTCATTATTCACTATGCTCGAGACCGAATATTGCATCTTAGCTTGGTGTCTTATAACTTGTTAAAATGACAATGCTTTGTCATAAAATTTTGATGTCTCCTGTTATTGGTCCAAACAAATTAGTTCATTCTTGGCTTTAGCTTGAGGACTGACAAAATACTTAACTCAGATATTTCCATTCATTCCTGAAGGTCAAAGTAAACGTTTTCCTTGTACTGTTCTGTATTCAAAAAAAAAAAGCTTAGATCAGGCCAGCTCTTGTGCTTTTCTGTGCTAGATTTTGGAAACTTTTGTGTGTATAGCATCATGTGCATGTCATCCTTAGCTTTACCCATAACATTCCCACCTCTTTCTGATCTTGCCAGTCATAACTACCACTGATGATATGACATCATTGTGGTAATACGGAATATTTCTGTGAGGGAAATTGTCAGGTTCTCCATTGCTATAGTTAATTTTCCTTGTCAAAGAAGTTCAAGGCTGATTTAACTGTTTGTAGAATATCTAGAGAAAAAATGAGGGTAAAAGGTCTTTAGTCTAGCAGAGAAAATTATCGCAAATTGGTTAAAGTTTAATCCTTATTCCTTGATTTAAGGAGCAAATTTATCCAGCAGGTCTAGGTAACACTTTACAGGAAGCTGTTATGTATTCTACTGGGTTTTCTGCCTCTGAAAAGATGTGTCTATAGTAAAATGGGAAATTCTTGTAAGGAAGATCTCTTAGCTAGAACCAGTTAAGGGAAGTTCCATGGCCTTTGTTTTGTAGATTATTGCAGTGTTCCTGAGTTAGGTATGGGAGTCTTTGACCTTGTCAGACTCCTTAGAAATATCCATAGACTGCAGACATTGGCAAGTATGATAGAAGAGATAAAGGTGAGAAAGAAGCATAAACTGGACATTCCTTGTGTACCAATCCTTTTGCTTTCCTGCAGCAATCTGTCTGCATAGTCCCTCCTAGGAGGACATAGACTTCTGATTGAAATGGAAGTGAGGTTATAGGCCTGTTATTTTAGCTCATGCTGTAGCTTCAGTCTTCTATTGTAAGATTTCTCATAAACTTGATAAACTGTGATAACTGAGGATTAGAGTGCAATATGTGCAATGAATAATCAAAGTGCTATGAAACATCAAAGCAAACAAGTTAATTCAAATCCTGGAGACCTTTAAAAGTATCATTCATTTTGGGCCATGTAAACTACTTTAGTAAAATTGTGATAAGTGAATAGAAAACTTAAAAGTCTGTAGGTATTCATTCCAAAGATGTATGGCCTTTCAATTTTGACTCTACAATGGTACTTCTCAGAATCTTCAGTTGCAAGTTATGCAGCCCATATAACTAGTTGTGCATTGGTTTATAGCTTCTACTTTTGTTCTATTTATATGTTCTGAGGGTTCAGTTAGTCAATGACTGAGTTTTTTCTTGGAATCTACAAACTGGCAGCAAATTCTCATGCATTATTTTACTTAGTTTAAAAACCTAGGGTCTAATGGAGAGGCTTATTTGCATTTGCTTTCAACTGAGCCAGTCTGCAGTGGTGGTATAGCCACAGTGGACCTTATGCTCCTGTAAATATTTACAGGACTGAGCCAGTATTTCTGATAAAAATGCAGAAAGAAAAGTATATTGTATAGAATATTAACCCAGAAAGAGAAAGGGCATGGGGAGGTACTAAAATACTGCAGAGGAATCTGATGTGAAGCTTTGTAAACATTTAAAGTGTGTGATGTTTTTTCTCACACATTTTCTTCTATGATACATGTTTTCGTTTTATAATATCCTTCCATTATGGTGCTAGTGGAGCTAACAAGATGTAGGAGATTCTTAGACAATTAAACTAGTGTAGTTCTGTCACACACTGCACCAGCTACTAGGAAGGAGAAATATCAGATTACAGCTGAACCCAGGACAGGTTCATAAAACAATCTTCCAGTTAGATAGCACTGGTTTGCCTTCCTTATATTTTGTAATTAAAATTTCTCTCGCTTAAAAAAATCTTTCTTAAGTTGAGATGAGGCTTTCAGAGCACTTCTTTTTAAATTAAACAGCGTGATCTGCAGAGAGCTCTTGCTGTTAACAACCACTTTTAAACAGTCACCATCATTTCTGCAGTGTCTTTAGAAATGTAATTGGACAGATGGATGTGCTGGATTGGCACTGTAAGTGTCTTTGCGCTGAGAATAGTATCAATAGCTATTAATAACTTTGAAAGGCTCTCCAGATAAATTAGTGAGTAGCGACCTTATAGCCAAAGAATACATATTTTGTTAAAGTAAAAATAAAGACTAAGTATTGATTTTGAATCTGATCTTGATCTGAAATGCAAATAATTTCACAAGTGATATATTTTAGTTATGTAATGTTTTCTTTAAAACTAATCTTAAAAGCAGAGGTCATCACCATTTTACTGCTTCAGGATTTCTTCTGATGAACTGTGCTATGCATCTGTTTGCTTATTTTTAAAGTTTGTACATGAGGAAATTAAAAAAAAAACAAACAAACAATCAGAGGCTCAGTAATACATAGGAAATGTAACCATCTCAGATCCTCTCTACTAGAAAGAAAATGCTGAACCACATTAAACAGAAGTATTTGCATATTAAAACATGGTATGTTTCACAGAAGTTTATTGTGGTTTTTAACTATAGATCACCATGAGTGAAGCCTTACTTACCAAAATTTGTCTTCATTTGCCTTCCATATTTCAGTGTAGGTTAATTATGTCCTCTTTGGACATTACCAGACAGGATATTTAGTCCTTTTCACTGGTCCTGCTCTTCTTTCTTTGGAAGGAGAAATAGGAGGTGTTCCTGTGTTTCCTGTTAAATGTCCCACATGAAGAATTAAATCTTGCAAGGGCAGGTGCTTCAGGGTATTTAAAATTATTTATTATTTATATACATATAAAAAATATAGGTGTTTTTGCTATGTGAAACTTTAAAATGTATGTACACAAAATGACAGGAAAACCTTGTGTGTATAAATATTTCATATTCTTCCCTTACATAACAGTAATTTTCTAACATGAACATGTTAGCAGATGCCTTATTCTACCCTGGATTCATGTTTACTATTGACTGCAACCTCAAATGTTTGTTGTGAAACTTCTTCCACCTTACCAAAAAGGAAAACACTGTACTGCAGTTTGTGCTATCACAACAGACATTTTCTTTGGGATTGAATTAGAATCTGGGTCTTAGGATTTGAAAGACAAACACATTAATCTCCTGGAAGATTCAGTCAGTCTCTGTCAATTCTAATCAGGTAAAAGCATTGGTAGTTTTGCTTCAAAGCAGTTGGAGGGATTTTTTAATTTGGGGAGCTGGCTTTTTTATTTCAAGCTTATTTCACCTTTCAGGTAATAATGTACCTATTGTATGCAAAGTACTGCAGGATTTGATACACTCATATGTCCCCTTAAGCTATCACAGTTTTCTGTAATTTGTAGAAATCATTTGTATTCATCAGCTCCAGCTAGTAAGGAGAACAGAAAATTACACTGGTTTTGCTAGAACAGGGTTGGGGATGGCAGGGATGAGGGTATTGGAGTAGTCTGGGAGGTTTGTCACTTAAGCAGATGACTTGAGGGTGAATTTATCCTGGTTTGAAAGAGGGTATCTGAAAAGAAGTTTGGAACAAGGGTCCGCATTTAACTGTGTTTTCTGTGTGGAACATGGACAAGCAGGCTTGCCTGGTAAGCTGAAACGAAATTGGTTTTGTAATGCTTTCTGTGCAGTAAAAATAGTGAATGGCACTGATGTGAAACTGAGTAAGGTACTTTGCATTATCCAGGTGAAATCTTGTGATGAAGAAGTTTCTAAATGTAGCAGATTTTGGGATGAATAACGGCATGTTTTCTTGTGCCACACTATTAGTAAAAAGTAATCATGTGTAGAGTCTCTTAAATGCCCTTAAAATAAATGCAAAGTGTTGTATTTAGCACAGTAGGAATTAGAATAAACTTTTTGACTATTGGCATGCTTTTGGCTTAGGATGTACTCCAGAACTGAATTGCCTACGACATCCTCTCTTATACAGCCATTCTGTGTTCAAAGTGTAATTAATTGCCTTAGGTGAGATCAGGTCCCCCAAGTCCCAGTCAGATAATTTCCCTGGGCAGTGTGTTATGTGGTCTGTATCAGTAAGCTACGCTTTTCTTGCAAATACTTTAAGATTTGTCTCTGAGATACAGTGGCTCACTGTCCAAAACCCTGTGCAGAGGGAAAGTAACAGGCTGAAACCATGATACAGGTATAGAAGTGTAATGGCAGCTGCTCAGATACTCTTGTTGTCAGAGTCATTTAAATACATCTCTTGGTTTTCCCCAGTTCTTCTATTTGTAGTGTTGTGGAAAGTAGATGAGTTAATTGTTTACAGTGCTGGTGAAGTGTGGGCAAACCTCACTTGCAGCTGGGCTTTCTTGAAAGTTGTCCCTTTGTCTTTTCTTTCACCCACTAGTGAATTCTCATTCTTCCCTCTAGAAATCTTTGTTTCCTGCCACAAAAAGAAATCTGGAATAGGTCATAGCTTCCTATTTTCAGCAGTGGGTGGCAACATTCAGCTACCGGGCAAAATTCTAATCTTCTTCCCTTTTTATATTTTCATATTGTCACTTTAGCATTCAAGACACCATGAAACATTGGGTTAGAAAATAGAAGGTAGATTATCTTGTATGTCCTTGCCTCTTTATACTGTTTAGTGCAAGAGTGTTTGGGAGAGTAACTGGGTCTCTTGCCTCACATACTCATAACTCTTTGCACACTACAGTGTCTGAAGTGACACCATTCTGTTTGCATAGTGTAGGTGAGTCTTTGCCCATTACTTTGTTACAGGTGGATGATGAGGTTTTCCAGTTTTCTTGTCTCTTAAGTGGTGTATTATTTTTAAATTTGGATTGGTAGGGCTAAAAACAACCAGGAACTTAAGTGTAAGGAAGATGATAGTGTCATGATTGCAGTGCAGCAGTGTGATTTCAGCTTCCTTAGCAGTATTCTGTGATGTCTGGAAAATTGGGCTGCTCCTGTACATCCCAAGACACTGTACTGTAGCATAAAGCAAATGTTCTCATGTTTTACAGACAGTACATTAAATTGTAATAGAAGTGTTTGTTCCAGGGACTTGTTGAAAAGTAAGCGGTAACTGTCTTCTCTCTCTTTCTTCAGTTCTGTATCAATGCCTATGTTTCTACAGCCAATCTATCTGACTTTTTTTGCTGCTCCTCTCTACTTCTTGCCCTGTCTCACCCTTGGTTTCTGCTGGTGGCTGTGGTTGCAGGGGTGATTCCTGTCATCCTGGCTGCATAAGCCTTTATGGAGGTTTCCATGCATTAGGATGACTTTCCTCTTCTGATGTTAATAGCAATAATGGAAGCAGCTAGGCTGATTTCTCTTTCTCCTTTTTCAGCTCTTTTTGGGCCTCCTAGCATCTTGCTTGCAGTGTGTAGATGAGGTATCTGAGCAAGAAAAGTCAGTGCCATGCATACGGTCTTTCTGTATATCGTGATATGTGCTGTTCATTAGAAATAGGTCTCATGAAATCTACTTCTAAAATGAGGTTCTAATTTATGATCTTAAGGGCAACTAAGGAAACAAGAAAGAAGTGAAGGAGGAGTAATGGCAGTGCTATTTTGTACTTTCCTCATTGGAACAGTGTTACTTATTTTGTAGCTAAAAAGGGCGTTCTAACCTGTTAGTATATCTGGAAACAGGAATTAATTTATGGTAGATGGGGTTTTTTCCACTGTCTTTGGGTTATAGTTCTCCAAAAGAAATTTTTTCCTCTAGGTAAGTCCTTGGGCAACGGCACTGCTATTTGTGAAGTTGCCCACAAATCACTGAAGCAGGTATTCTAGATGTCTGAGATTCCCAGTGAGCCCTGTGGTGTAAATTCCATCTGAACTCCAACTGGCCTAAGCATCTGGAAAATAATCCTATTAGTATCATACAGCTGTGTAGTATCTTTAAGTATTGATAGTTATGGATTAGTTACTTTTTTGTCTCTTTATTATAACTACACATTAGCCTTCATATGGAAGGGGGTAGGAAACGCTGAGTAAGGAGGTGTCGCTGTAGTCTCTCCCTTCCCTCTTCTGTAGCAGAGACATCTTCTAATCTTAGATGTCACTGGTTCATCAGGCTAAAAGTGGGTGGGTTTTTTTGATACAGATCCAGAACTTAATACAGCATATTCTGAGCCCTAGAATATGTGTAACTCTGGATCGCATGAGTGACAGGAGGAGACTGGAAGTAAAAATCCTTGTGTCCCATTTGGCACCACAGATTGCTCTAACTAGAACTACCCTTTTAAACTCTTAGTTGTGTTGCCATAACATTGTTAGTATTCTGTCTGAAACATGAGGCTGACCTACATCATATAGCTAAGGCACTTGGTTAGCTTCATTCAACTTGTATAAAATTAGTAGAAGGCTTTCTTGTGCTGAATTTTAAACTAATAAAAGCTATTCATTTTATCAGATTTGCCAAATCTGTGTATATTTCATCTGCAGTGGTGTTGAATATTTGGTTGCATTACTGCTGCAGTCACTGTTCATTGTAAGCAAAATCAGGTTTTGGGGAATTAGTGAGTTGGGTTGTATTTGGGCTCATGTGATTCTGTTTGCTTTATTGTTTTGGATTGTAGAACTGGGCAACAGAATTTGCATGATATTATGAACCTCTGTGTAAACTAATGTGATATAGTGTTGTGGGGGGTTTTTTTAATTATTTTCTTTGACCTTCCTAGAAAGAGTAAGTGTAGTGGTTTTCTACTGTCTCATGCAGCTATTCCAGGAGAGAATAATACTTAACAAATACAATGCGTAAAATGATGGTGATATATATTTTTTTTCAGCCCTTGTTGACTCCTTCTGTTTGCTTCACCCCCCCAGACAAACGTGTTGATGATTGGCCCTTGATGCAGTCTCCATTTCCAACACTGACTATAAGCACTATTTATCTCCTCACTGTCTGGCTGGGCCCCAAATGGATGAAGACAAGAGAGCCCTTCCAGTTGCGTTTCCTGTTGGTTGTTTACAACTTTGGAATGGTTCTACTCAATTTCTTCATTTTCAAAGAGGTGTGTATACCCTTTCACAGGAGGGAATTCCTATTTTAGTCTGAGGGTGTCTACAGATTGCAATATGAAAATAATCTTACATATTTATGATTATTGACAGGGAATGTTTTGCACAGATTTCTATAAAGCTGAGTTTACCTTTGATGTGAGTACTTCTGTACCTAGGTACATGTGTTTGAGAACAAATGCACTAAATGAGTCTATAGAGAGAATTTGTGTACTAGCTATTCCAAGATCTTTTTAGGTTTATGTTAGTGTAAATACTGCATAGATTAACTAAAACTCATACAGGTTTAATGCTTGCAACTGATTTTTTTTTTTTCATCTTTTTAATAATCCTAAAGGGCGTCAGAATGTGTCTTGTTAGAAATTGAGCTGTTTGTTGATGCCTTCAATGTGTTGATAAATTTTAGAAAATCAGACATCCATTGTAGTGAAGAAAAGTAATATCTGTAAATTATGTTTTAGAATAAGAATAAAAACAAACTGTACCTTTAAAAGTAAAATAATCCAGTCTTCTAATTTGTTTTGTAACAGACTGTTTTAATAAATTCCAGTGTTGCTGGATTTTTCTCTTATGTTTTCTGTACAGAGGAAATGACTAGTAACAGTGCCGTGGATTAGCTCTTTAGCAGTAGCTGAGTGGGGTTACTTAACAGTTCAGTAATCATTATTCAAGGATAGCTCCCCAAAATATAGCTGATGCTAAGGAGTAGTGTATGCTGCTGTGACTTTGCTTATGTGGATTGTGATTCTTCTTCCTGATGAAAGACCTCAGATCATAAATTTGAAAAATGATTTCCAGAAGTTACCAAATGAATGGAGCAGTTAAAATTGTAGCATTGCAGAGCTCTTTTTTTTCTGGCTGGTCTGTTCTATACTTTTGCCAGGAAAGCATGGCAAAATATGATGATCCGCATATTGACATTCCTCAGAGCTTCTATAATAAAATAATTAACTGATTTCAGCCTTTTTTTAAAGATATGGATCAGTAAAATATTAGCCATCCTGCCTCAGTCATCATTTTGTCTAAATTGTTTCCTTGCACTACTCAACCAAGTAATAAAATACTATGGGAACAACAGAATCTAATGCTGACACCCAAGGCTAGTTGTGGGAATGGGTGAAATCCAGTCATCTTCACAGGTTAAAACAGAAATTCCTCTGAAATGAACTCTGCAGTGTTTTTGCCATGGCTGTACTTTTCACATATTCTTTTAATTTGTTTTGTTTTATCCAGAAGCTGAATTATATGAGGCTTAAGATCAGTTAATTTTCAAACCTATGTTGCTTATAGTGTAACACTTGAGTTTGTATGGCATTTCCAAATCGTTGAACTAACATAAAAATGAATGGAACTGCAAGTAGGTGTTTGCTGCCAATAGGCTGGAAGGTTATCATTTTAGACGCAGACAGGTTCTAGTTTCCTGCTGTTTAAAGTAGTAGGTGGTTATTACATGGATGTTAAGGCTATGGATACAATACTTACAGGAAGTGTCTTTTCCTGATCTTAGAGATTGATAGGAGGAAAGTGTTTGAGTTTCAACCGTTCCCTTTAACGAGTCATCTTCTGCTTCAATCTACATGAGGTTTACAATACCAGTGTGCCACTGTTGTAATTCACATGAGTTAAATGATATGCAGTTTGTATTTTTGTAAATGACTGTAAACTTTCCAACTATTGCGAAGAAGAGAATTTGAATGTGAAATGCCTTTAAATGTTATTCAAATAAGCATCCTGAAGGTAAGCTGTATTGTTCATCTGTAATAATTTATGTTAAAGTCCATAAAACACTGCTAGGTTGTCTAGTCCAAGACTCCTGTATGTTAGACTCAAATTCAGATTCAAAATAGAGGCAAATCTTGCTTAGAACATACAGAAGTCCCAGGTGTGTAGCTGCTATTTTGCCACAAAATTTTGGATTTCTTGTTTTACTTTGAGGCAGTCTAGTGAAGTCAATTTGCTGCCTTTTGCCAAATGAACCTTGGTCAAATTACCCAGTAATTAACAGTAGAGATTGGTTAGTTTCTGTAACAGTGTGGACTGAGCTGTTTCCTGCTCTCCTCTGGTCCTACACATGTGTGTGTGGAGGACCACACTGGAAGGTAGTAGTGTTACAGCAGTTTGCAAATGGACTCAGATGATGCAGAAGTAGTTCAGTGTCTTTCTTGGGGTCATTTCTTTGGACCATTCTTTCACTTCTCTAATTTAACAGACATGCAACAAATAAGTCCAGAGTTTCCCAAGGTTTTGTATGTTGGTTTTATCTGGATAACACCTGTCTTTGCATCTGAATGAAGAAAAGGTTCCCTACTGCCCCCCTACTGCTGTCTACAAGATGAGATACTGAAGTAAACTCAAGTTCAGTCTAAATAGGAACGAAGTCAGGTTAGTGGTAAGAATAGTCAATGCTGACCTATGTTTATTTTGAAGATTTTTTTTTTGTTATTATTATTACCCTTCATTACTTTCTTAGCTCACAATTTGCAGGTTATGTCTGCTCCACTTCTGTCTTTAAATCCTTGACAGGGTGGGGTTATGTGTCTTTAAACAGTCTTGGATCATAACATTTGTGAATGTCAAGATTAGAAGTATTACTTGTACAGTTCTGGGCAAGTGTTGTTCTTTCCAATGGGACCTTACTCAAATATCAAGCTTATCTTCTCCTCTTCAGGTTATTGCAATGCACTTTATTTGGAGTGGCCCTACAGGAGCACTTCATGTGCTTTAGGCCATTTCTGTTGGCATGAAATTGGAACCTTTTCTTCATTCAGTTTCTCTCAATATATTTTATGGGTACTCAGCGCTGGCTGTTCAGGCTTAGGTTTTTTTCTGGGTTTTGAGTGGTATACTGTTATATATATATATATAAATATATATAAAAATATAAGAATAGTGGATCCAAATTATCTAATCCTTGCCTGAGACACTTTTCGCAAATCCATCATAGGAATAGTGATTCTGTCATTCATAGTGAGAATATTAAGGTATTTTATGTCTGTGAAACTAGAGCTATCAAAAGGGGCTACTCAGGTTCGAATAGCTTAAGATCATACTGGAATTCTTCCAAATTTGTACAGAGCTCTGAGCAGATAACATGCAGGGAAAAGTGAATACTTTTTCATTTGTGAGAAAAAAATAGGCACTGTCTTAAAACAGGTTGTTAGAACTTCAGTAGTATTCTTAAGACTGAGAAGGTTATTTTCTGTTCAAGTAAGTTTGATGTAGGAAGAAATTTGCTGATAATTGTTATGAGTGTTTATGTAGCATCTTTCCTCTCATGTATGACTTTAATATTTTCAGCTGTTTTTGTCATCAAGAGCTCGAGGATACAGCTATGTCTGCCAGACTGTGGATTATTCAGATAATGTTTATGAAGTTAGGGTGAGTATGTCTTTCTTGTGTT
>WYDI02039624.1:28251-46079 GCA_009867235.2 Psittacus erithacus
ATACAGCTATGTCTGCCAGACTGTGGATTATTCAGATAATGTTTATGAAGTTAGGGTGAGTATGTCTTTCTTGTGTTTGTGTATGAATGTGTGTAATATATAGCACTACGTGATGGTTTGAGTCTTGTCTAAAAATAGTCCTTCCGAAGTTCTGCTGTCAGCCCATGACTGTATCTCATTATATTCTCACAGGCCACTTCAGGTATGACTACATTGCACATAGCAGGTATAAGCAAAGTGCATTAAGTATATCTGCATTAACTTTCATCTGACTGCTAGAAGCAAGGATGGTCTTAGAGATACCATCCTTGGCTTTATCTGCAGTTGTACAATCCAGGATAAACTTTGTGTACATACTTTGGTTCCTAGACCATGCTGAAGTTTACAATACCAGGCTAACCGCAGTAAGGGTGTGATGTTCTAGCTTGATCAAAGCAAGTAAGATTTGTCAACGTGTACTGTGGTTGCACTTCACTCATACTGTTGAGGCAACTTTTTGTCTCCTTTACCCATGTTTGACTTCCTGAGGTTTTGCTGGCTTCTGGCAAGTGTATTATCAGTATGTTTCATTGTAGAAGCTTGGATTTCAAATGTGTGGCTTTTGGAAAGCATTCAAATTAATATCAAAGTGCAGATGTTTGATAATTTCCGCAGCGCTGTTGATTAGCTCATGTACTAAACCTTATCTTTCGACAGAGCTGGCACTTGCGAATCAGCTGTTCTTGCAAGTTTCACCTACATATTAGAACATGTTCTTGAAAATGCAATGAAAGTGTCTTATAGTCTAAATACGTTTAATATTTGTAGCACATTTCAAAATGGTGTTCATGGGTAGTATTACTCAAAACTTATGCACGTGGCAGGGGTGGTAGTGAGAATGGATTTGATTTTTACATATTATGTATAATGTCTGATATTGCAGAAAAACTATGTCTAGGTTTTTTTGCCTTATGGTAGTCAGCTGTCTTTCACCTTTGCCAATACTGTGCACTCACTGTTTCGGTCATGAGTATACTTCTCTTAATAATTTTGTTTAAAAACAAAGTCTATCCAAGTATAACCCTCAAGAGGGTTTTTTTTCAACAGATGAGCAAAATAAAATGCCCTTGTAGTCAGCTGGATGATATTGGGGACTGGTGTGGCGTATATTGAAGGAATTTTATATTAGTGAAGCATAAGATGTAATAACATTTAATATACAAAAATTTCTGTTTTGCAGACTCACTTTTAGGTGCTCTTGTTTGTGGGATGCTGTGGAGGGTTCAGACCTGCTCAAAATAATTACCTCCTGTTTTGTTCATTATGACGAACAAAGTATTATTATACAATGAAATAAAGAAAAATGACCTGCACAATGTATTTTATTGCATGTGATATGCCCAGAAAAGAAAGGTTGCTCTAGCAATGTCTACTCTTCGGACTTCCTGACTTTTTTCAGTTTTTCACGAACTTGTGGATCTGCATAAACTATGTTTCTAAAGTTTTAAGTTGTAACATGTTCAGTTTGCATCTGAGAGAACTGAGGAAGCAGGGAAAATTGAATTCTCTCAAGATGCTGCAGCAACTGTATAGTATGTTATAAGGTGAGACCCATCTACCCTGACAGTTCTTTGGAATGAATTCCCAAGTTAGGTAAATAAGTTGCAAGTAGAAACCAACACTCTCCCTAAGTGTACCTTGTCTGACTAAAGAGTCTGGGATACATTCTGGTATGTGTTACAGGATATCATGCCCTGTGTTTAGGAGGTATATTGTTGAGTTTTGGTACTGTGGGACTGAAAAAAAAACCCAAACCTGCTCAAGAGGCCTTTACCATCATTTTTACTATATAAACCTGCAAAAGCAATTTTAAAATTTGTACTCCTTTGTAGTACTCCTTTGGAAGCTCCAGTATTTGGAGTGAACAATTTCCTGACTCTGTCTGACTTAAAGCATGTTAGTATCTGTGAGTAGTTACTTTTCCCCTCTGCTCGTGTTTGCGTGTCCTTGTTTCTCAGGTCAAGGTTCATCTAGTGTTTCTGAAGAGCTGAGAATTAGGAATCTAGAACTGTATGAATTAGTTCCTACTGTGAAGTGTGCTGATTGTACTCATAAAGCTGAGCTATGGTTGCTTTTGATACTGTAATCTGCATTGTTTGTATTTGTCTAGAGCATGAGTAGTTCCTTTTTTATGAAATAAATAATTTATTCCTGTGAAAAGGGAACTTAACAAAGTAGACTTCATGGTCCTCTAAGCAGAATATTTAACTGAAACATGAAAAAGGGTTCTTTTTAAAAGCCACTTAGTTTTCATGTAACAGTTAGCTCTTAAGTAGTACCTGTCCCCTCAAACCTCTTCCAACCTGAAATGTGGAAGAAGGATGCAGGAATGGAGTCCCATCTTAAAACAGCCCTCTGTTCAAAAACCCTGCAGCAGGGAGAGGTTATGGGATCGGACCTCTTATTGACCCCCTTAATCCTAGGCTGTAATGTAATCTTTCTGTGCCATCTGGTGTTTTAACAGACTTTGATTGGTGGCTATGAGAATGGCCAGAAAAGATATGGTTGTGACTAGCATTATTCATTTCAGGTATATGCCTTTCAGTGTATACTTTCTTTTAAGCTAAGTCTTTTTCTTTCATGCTTTGTCCAAAGAAGGGCTACAGGTTAGGTCCTGACTTCTGATGCTTTGCAGAAGAAGTTTAATAGTAATCATCTGCTCCTGACATATTTTACATATTGGTGTATTCTTTGTTTTTTTTTCTGCTACCTACCAGTGATTGCATGCATGACCTCAGGCAAATGACCTAACATCTGTTTCATTTTTTTCAGCATCTATAAGCTTATGATCCAAACATCTGCAGAAGTCATTGGGAATACTGAAATAGATCATCAGTGCACAAAACCTATCAAGTTTGAGAGTAAATGATAGTAACACTGGATTATAGGAAGACAGCAAAAGAGCTGTCAGGCAAAAAATTGCACGGGAACACAAAAATCAACAGATACAATCCTGCAAAGAGATGTAGACTATTTTTAAGTGATGGGAAGAATTTTAATCAAAAGTTCAGCAGATTTTAATCCATGGGCTGTAATTGCATTCTGTGAAAAGCAGGTAGAATTCAAAAGAGCAGGAAATGTATGAAATTACTTGTCCAGGAACATACTGTAGCAATATGAGAAGGGGTAATGAGTTCAAACTTAAACAGGGGAAGTTCAGGTTAGAAATAAGGAAGAAGTTCTTTACTATGAGGGTGGTGAGGCACTGGAACAGGCTGAAGTGGTAAATCCCTGGCAGTGTTCAAGGCCAGGTTGGACAGAGCCTTGGGTGACATGGTCTAGGGTGAAGCATCCCTGCCCATGGCAGGGGGTTGTAACTAGATGATCTTAAGGTCCTTTCCAACCCTAACCGTTCTATGATTCTGTGATATGGTGAACCTGTGGCAGCTTGGGCATAAAACATAGGGGATTTTGTTGGATTTTTCTCCACTTACATTTTTGCTATATGAGGTACAGTAAATTGGCTATTTGCTTATTGGGTATTTGGCTCATTGTTCCACTTTAACAAGATGCACGTCAGCTTTGTAAGAGATTGTATGGAAGTTTTCTTGTAAATGACTTATTGATTCTTTAGAAGTTTCTCAGAAGGAAGGACCTCCAAAGAGCTTTGGTACTGTAGTACTAGCTTGTCATTTAATGGATACAGTCCAAAGCATTTATTGTTAACTCATGAGAGGAAAAGATGCTTATCTTAATTTAAGAGATGCAGCTTTAGCAATGATCTGTAAAAGATGCTGGGCTGTTATGCTAATCCATGGGTGTGAGACAAAGTCTCGATGTGGGTGTTATTAAATACCTGACTACCTGTCCCAGAGGCAGAACTGCACTGGATATTGAGCAACATTATATATATGGTCTTTGCAGATTGCCTGTGTCTTGGAACATCAAGATCTGTGGGAGTCACTTTTCTCTCATTAAGCCTCTCTCCAATTTTGACACATAATTAGTGTCTTTATATAAAAAAATGGCAAAAACTGCCTCTTCTTCCTGAAACCTGAAGTAGGGTAAATCATATCCAGAGAGCAAGAAGAGTATTCACTAATGGATACATAAAACTCTGCAGTTTGGCAGCAGTAAGTTGTGCAGTCTCTTTGGGAAACTGCAGAGTCTGCAATGCAGATCTGCAGTGTTCTTCTGCTCCCATGCTGCTTTTTTGCTTCCGCTGTAATCTCTCCTAAAACATTCACCAGTTCAGATATGGCTGTGACAAACTTACTCTGAGGTGAGACACATTCATTTCTTACTAGTTTGGAAAGGTGGAGGAAAACACAATGCAGGGCTGTAGCGTTACTCTATACTGCTTGTTTTCTCAATTCCCCTTTCTCTCACTTGCCTAACAGTATGTGTGTAATTTGAGAAGGGAAGCTACTGTCTCCCCTGAGGACTGAGGGGGTGGCAGGGTTATTTCACACCATGTTAGGGTAAGGAAGTCTGATTTGCCATCAGATGAGTCGTGAAAGACCAGGTAAACTTCTTACAAATAAGTGTGTTGTGACATTGCCTGCTGTCCTTGTCCTTTTTTCTCTTTCATTCTCTGTGTGAGTCATGTGGGATATGTTCTGGTCCCACCCTTGCATAACAAGCTAGATGACTTATTATGCCAGGAACTATACTACTTGTTATGCTTTGGGATCTGGAAGGGAGTCCCTACCATCACCATACCCCCATATCATAGCATTAACAAATTGCTATGCAGAGCTTCTGGGCTTTACCTGGTACAACAATATCCTGATTTCAGCAGGAAGCATGTTTATGTTGCATCTTGGGCAAGATTCACTGTGATGGGTGGATTAGGAAAAGAATTTTGGGTGTGTAGCATGACCTGTTGGGTAGATGGGTTATACCTCTGCAGCTTGTGTGGATCCTATGTTCTCAGTTGTCCTACTCCCCAAGTGGCACAGAGCCACTGGGGAATGTTGCTTTCCAGAGGGGGTTACTGAGCACGCCAGAAGCAGCTGAAAGGGAATATTGCTCTAAGGGATGTGAAATCTCTATCATACCTAGCTTGTAAGTGATTTGGTATCTTCCCACCCATATGCCTGTGGTACTGAAAGAATTTTATAGAAGGTTTCATCCTTTGCAACCTCATTTTACTTAATGTTTTTGCCTTGTTCTGACCACATCAAAGTGTAGCCTCATTAGTAGGGAAAGCCTTGTGATAGTCTTCTCCTGCAAAGCTCAGGATAGAGAGTTAAGGCACATGTTCTCTGTTTAACTGGTAAACTCTTCAGAGATGGCAAAGTTTTTAATTACGTTAGCTCTTTTTTACGGTTGTGATTTGTGAGCAGTAGGTTCAGCATGATACTTCCATGTCCAGACCAGGTGAGTAGAGTATTAGTTTTGTTGTTCTCATACTGTCAGGTGTTTGTTGACTCCACCTCAACCTTTACCAGGATTTGGGGAAGGACAAGGTATCCTTCCCTTGCAGTCAATAGGGAAGAGAACTTTATTCCATTCAGCTTGGAATCGCTAAAACTTGTGTTGTCTTTTTCTCATTGTAGATAGCTGCTGCTTTATGGTGGTATTATGTCTCTAAAGGAATCGAATATTTGGATACAGTATTCTTCATCCTGAGGAAGAAATTTAACCAAATTAGTTTCCTTCATGTCTATCACCATTTTACCATGTTCACCTTGTGGTGGATTGGTATTAAGTGGGTTGCAGGTGGACAAGGTGAGTTCCCTTCTCCCATACCCTTTTGACTGGTCACAGGGTTGAATTACTAAGTTCTGATAGACTTAACGTTGTAATATACAAAACTGATTAAATACTACTAAAGCAGTGCAATGGCTTCAATGTGTAGTTTTCCTCTGTGAGAAACGTAGGGGAGGGAAAGATAAGAGCAATAATCTAATGAAATGCAAAACTTTTTTTTATTATTTTTTTATTTTTTTTCCTCCGTATGGGCATCAATCGCAAGCCTGAAGTTGTGTCTTCAGAATTATTCGTGTTCTGTGTGAAACAGAAGGATGACCGTGTCTTGTCTAACTTGATATTTGCAGATACAGAGAACTGCAAAATCTTAATTCTGGGCCACAATCTGTGTGCAAATATAATGAAGTTAATGGAGATGTTGTCTTGGCATTGTGTATGAGTTTGGGGTTTGCTTGCTTTCTTATAAAGAGGCATGTATAAATTTCTGAAACTTTCCCTTGAAGGTGAACCAATCAATCTGTCAGCTTTTAAAGCATAATGACGCAAGTCTATAATTATCAACCATTTTCATTTCCTTGCTTCCTTTCTAAAGCACCCATTGAAGAATTTTATTGCATTATATTTATCACATCCTTCTTTGCCTGCATTGAACTTTTGTTCCAGTTGTTTTGCCTTGTCTCTCTCAAATTATAAGCTCTAAAGAGCTGAGAGTTCAGGAAAAATACCTGGGCCTGAGTTTATAAAGTACTCCGTAGGCTTAAGACACTGAAAATAACATGTAATGAACATCACACCAAACTAATAATTTGAGGTTTGGTTGGGTTTGGGTGTGATTTTTTTCCCCAAAACATACTAATACTTAATGTATATGGGGGGGGTTATGTTTTCATTTACTATAGCTGTTTTGTACTGAGTGGTTACTTGTATGCAAAAGAAGAAATTAAAATGAGCATCTGCGACTGTCTTTGAATTTCTTCCAAGTAATCTGCAGGATGCAGGTCCTCAGCCAGATGTTTCATGATCTTGATTGACTACTACACCCATAAAATGTTTATTGGAGACAGGATGCTTACTTGTAATCTTACTTAGAAATTCCCTCTCTCTCTCTCCCTTGTTGTTTTTTCAGACATTTCATGCTAAATATCATCAGCTTTCAATACAACAGTTGCAACTGTTTCCAGTTTCCAAACTTATTTCAAGTTTTGTTGTTCTTACACTACCTCTTAGTTTCTAGCCCCTGCAAAAGGAAAAGCAACTATTGCTCTTCTGCATTTATGTAGTGCTGCTGCACAAATGTGGATAAATCTATGTTCTTCTGTGTTCTAGTTATTTACATGTTGCTTACATAGACAGATCTATTATAAACTAGACTATTATAACTAACTGGGGCTAGACCACATGGGCATCTGAGCTGTTTGATGTCAGCAGCTATTGTCTGTATTGCCCTAATCTTATATGGTAGAGCCTTTTTGAACCTCTCTGGCAGTATAAGAATAATTTAACAAGATATAATTTGTTTCTGTTAAATGGCTGCTAATCTGGGCAGAGTAAAAAGACCTTAACGTGAATGAGAACTGTCATCTTCATTTCCAGCATGGATAATTCTGGAAAAAGTTGCATATTTATGTATTTAAGGATGCTGGATATTTTAAGTCATAAATAAGGAAACCAAAGATGAGCACTTTATCCAAACTCACTTGACAATGCCCTTAAATGTCTTAGAACCACAAGTGAAGTTCTGCTTTGTGTGTTGGATTTTTGTTTGTATCTTTGTTTGGGGTTTTTTTGGCCTATTTAATCAGACTTCCACATGAGTTTCTTGGCTTCTTGCTGAGAAGTGAACCTTGAAGTTCAGAACCTGACACTTTATACTTTACATTGTCAAATACAGTTTTTAATAATCCTCTAGCAAAACAATTCAGCTATGCTGCAATAACTAATATGGAATCCATATGATTTATATCTGTTCAACAAAAATCTTATGAAAAGCTTTTGCATAAGTAGTTCCATAAAAGATGTGATACACTAATTGCATGAACAGCTGTTTGTCTCAGCACATGTTGGCAGTCAGGTCTATACTATGCTACTGAATATTTCAAAGATGGAATCCTAGCATGTCCTGTCCTTTATAACTTTTACTATCACATCAATGATACAAAAAAAGACAAGTTTTTTTTCTTTCCCCAAAAATTACATTGCGATCTTCCTTTCTGTTTCTGGACAGCTTTTTTTGGAGCTCAGATGAATTCATTTATTCATGTCATTATGTACATGTATTATGGATTAGCTGCCTGTGGCCCTAAATTTCAAAAATACTTGTGGTGGAAACGATACTTGACCATATTGCAATTGGTAAGTAAAACTTTTCCCGTTATGTTAGAAGTCTCTGAATGGACTTCCATTTGCAGAGCTTTGGAACAGATGCAGCTTCTTCCAAAAGTTCCTTGCTGTCTGATACTCACAGCTCAAGTTAGAATACTTCAGGGAGATGGAATTATTTATTTAATTTCGCAAAAAATACGCAGCATAGGGTTGTGTAAGTCAAGTCTAATATTACTGTAATGATTGTTTCAACTGAATTGCAAAAAAATTGTTCAAAAGGTAGAGAAAATCCAGGTGTCTTAATGTCTTCTCATTTTCCTGTTTTTGAAAACTGGTGCCAGGTGCTGCAATAAATTTGATGTACCTGGTCAAGCATATGTGTGTGTGCTTAATGTGACAGCCAAATACAGCTTCCCTACTGCCTCCCAGTTTAGCAGTGTTCATAACTTAATGCATCAATATTGGTACAGTCAGACCTACAAAATACAGATAAACCTTTCTGATTCTATATTTTCTGTCTTCTAGGTGCAGTTCCATGTGACTATTGGCCACACAGCCTTGTCTATTTATATTGATTGTCCTTTCCCTAAGTGGATGCACTGGGGTGTAATTTTCTATGCTGTCACCTTCATTTTCCTGTTTGGTAACTTCTACTATCGGACATATAAGATGCCCAAGGAACCCGTAAAGAATGGCAAAATAGCAAATGGTGCTGTTGCAAATGGAGTAAGCAAACCAGAAAATAATGCAGTGGTGGAAAATGGAAAAAAGCAGAAAAAAGGAAAAGCAAAAGGAGAATAACTTGATCCAGGCCTTAACCAATGTTGGCAGTGAGGAACTTCCAGTTTGGCTTATAAAGGAAAGAAAAACACTATCTGTACCAATTAACCTTAGGTTACTGAAGAGCTAGAACACAGATATTTTCATTATTTATGAAGATTGCTTTAAGAACAACACTAAAGTTGAATTTCTATTGTAATCATGTCATTACCATGTATATGGTCTCTGTAAACTTGTAGACTGATGTTGGTGAATGTAAGGAAGAATTGCAGTTGATTCCATGTTTAGCAGTCCAGAAGTTAATACTACCATTGATACAGGCAGTTTTGTTGGCACCCACATTTCTTTGGGGAAGGGAGGGGGAGGAAGTAGTATTTGGATACTTGTGTTTTCTTTCCAGAAAATTATTAAATTTCAAATCATGACGTATTAAATTTCAAATTATTACGTATTATCTAACCAGAATGCGCAACTTTTCTTGTCCTCCTTCAAGAGTATCTTCAGAATGTTATGTTTTATGTGCTGTCAGAACAGTGTTTGACTTCTCAGACATTACTTGATTTAATTGAGTGTCTGTTACAGTTTGGCTTGTTTTCATTTTGGTTTTCTTTTTCTGTTTGTTTTCTGGGTTTTGTTTTTTTTTTTTTTTTTTTGGTTGTGTTTATTTTATTTTATTCTTGTGTTGAAATATACCTACCTCTTCATCTGCTGAAAAGAATATTGAGCATTAAATAACTGGTTTCTGAAATATGGAGTCCTCTCATATAAATATCAGTTAACACTAATTCAGGAGAAAATATAGTTTCCTGTGGGGGTAAAAGGGATTTTGGTGGTATTGGTTGAGTCATCAAGAACTCTTTTTAATGTAAACTTTAGTTTTGTAGTGGAACTTTTAGTATAGCTAAGTGAAGAAAACATTTTAAGAATGTACAAATTGGAACTAATATATCGTTTGAAGCAAGCAGTGAAAGTAGACCTGCTGCTTGTTGTCTGTCACCTGCTTAAACCTGTGGTGCTGACTGATACTGAAAATGATAAGATAATATTATGGTGGAGAGAAAACAACAGCATGTAATTCCTTCTAGAAGTGCTGTGTGTATGTGTAGTCATGCTAACTACAAGACAGTCACTTGGGAGAGAGAATCTGGTTAAAAAGTACTAAGTAACAGCAAACAAAATGTTGAAAATGCTACTACTGCTTGGTACTCATCAAAACTGTATTTGTTTAGATTTTTGCAGACAAGGTATTGCTTGTAGTCAGGCCACCATTTTAATGTGAATGTCAGAGATGGGCTTCTGAAACAATTCCCAAAATATTGTCTGCTCTTTTCAACCTAATTGACAGTGTAATTCTGCTAATCATTTTTTAGTCAAAACTGCTGAAATAAGTCCTTCAGATGGCTTTTCATCTTACATGATACATTAATGGACTTCTTACTATTCCCTTTGTGAAGAAAATACGGAAAGCGTTATTCTTGTAATAATGTTTTCTGAGAGATGTGTCTGTAGCTGCTCAGAATGCAACGAGCATGAGACAGGGGTGGAATTGGTAAACATATCCTGAACTCCAGCGTTCCTTGCTCATCACTCCAAGAGCTGTATTGTTGCTGTCTAAATGCATTCTTTCCAGCTCTAGTGAAAAACATTCATAGTGACAAACTTGCATCCATCAAGTGACACTGTTGTTGCAGAAAAAAAGTACATGGAGCTGTAGGTGTACAGTGTGTGACATGTTTAATAGTTTTTGCATCTTGATTATCCATTTGTCTGTTTACAATATGCAAACAGGTCACATCATCTGTCTCAGGTTTGTCTCTTGTCTCTATACAAACTCTGCCTAAACGCAAAAAACAGGTCCCAGAAAAAAGGGTTTGGATATACTCTGTTGTATTCAAAAATAATTCCTAATGCTGGACTTGATTCAGCAGGAAAGTAGTTCATTCATAATCACCACCACTGTGGATTTTATGGGAGAATATAGGATTGGGAAAGAATGCCTTTGCTGAACTGTAGTGCGTGTGACCATTAAGTCTCCTACCTACTCTATCTTGTGATACTTCCAGCCTTTGTACTAATACTTTTTTGCATTTGTGTAAGTCTCTATTTATGTAGTGTGGCATGGGGAAGAGGGATAGTGATCTACCCTTAACCAAGCCAAAACACTGTTTGACTGGGTAACTTTGGAATTACTAAAGGAGCAAATAACTACAAAGCAAGCTAGCAGATGTACAGCACACCTGCTACTCCAAGGTAATGGCTGGTATGAATACTCTTACCATATTGTAAATTCGAGGTAGCTTAACCCACTAATCAAAGGGTTGCTTCTTTCTATTTGCCATGGGATGTGGACAGCTAACTTGTAAACCTGTATCATTGTATTGTGTTAAATTGGTTGTTTGCTCTTTCTTTCAGTAAGCCAGATCAGATAAACTGATACTCTTGAAGTGATCTTGCTCTAAAAGAGCACACTGAGAAGCATTCCAGTACAGGTTCAATTATGTCTTTGCTGCACTTTTTAAAGTAGGAATCATATCTTGCATGTTGGCAGATATTTAAATAACTGGAAGGCAAATCTTCTCTCCCCTCATCATGAGTGGAAACTGCTTTAAGTCGATAACAGCTTAAACCTTATTGGCAGAACTTGGATAGAATCCTACCCTCAAACTCTGGGGCACTTGGTAACTCTCAAGAAAAAATGAAACGACACATTGTGTTACATTTGCATCATGTTGTCTGGCCCTGTGGGGAAAACCAGTGTGAGAGATTGGCATTTCATGGGAAAAAAAATCAGTTATTAAATTGATGGGACATTGCTGGTTTGAGTCCATCTCTGCAATGTAGCTTTTCTAGGTCTATTTATGATATATTTGATTGCTCACGTGACCTGAGTCCCGTTTTGATCTTGAATATTATGGCCTTATTAAATATGCTTTTTTCTAGGCATGGTCTTGAGTGCAATATTTCTGTTCCTGACTATGCAGCCAGACTTAGAATTCAGGGCTGAACTTGTACAGGTTTTTTTATTTTTCAAAATCTGAGGCAATGATGCTCATGAGAGATGCTGCCAGATTCATCAAAGTCATCACTGAGTCCAAGGCACCTCAGGATTTTGCCATGAAAATAATAGAATATGAGTATAAATGTTTGCTATACACAGAGCTGAAATTTGAATCAGAAAATCTACTTTGCATGGACTTTTTTGTTTTGCTTTCCAAAATTATTCCAGTTTATTTAAAACTGAAATTCAAACCATTTGGAACTTTTTTTGCCAATGAAAGATAATTTTTTGCTAACAGTTCTGAAGCTCTTGGACCAGAGTCTCGTAATTATTTGATGCCATATAAGTAGTAGCATTTCATTTAGCCTCATCTCTAGCACTGAGAGTTGTTGGGTTCTTTTAGCACTTTGTAAGTGTAAAATAAATACAAATTACCTATATATGTATGTATATATATGTGTACACATACGTTGTGTGTGTGTATAATACATGGATTCTTAGCAGATTCTTAAAATATGTGCAGTAAATTATATTTATTTAATGTGAAATTGGCAGGAGCTGCTAGAACAGTTCCTACAGCTAGACCAGTAAAATGAAGCAGCTTTCATTGATCCGTAGATCAAATACCAGTCTTCCAGGCATAAATAGTATCTGTCAGTCAGTTTAGACATAGGATAGCAAACAAACCAAAGCCATTTCTCCCAGTGTAATTAATACTTTGTGGCATCAGTTGTAGATTCTGAGGAAACTCAGAGGATCTGAGGAATTAGGCTGTTTTGTAGAAGTGATCATTTTAGCAAACAGTATGAGTAAACATGCTCCAGGTAAGTCTTTGCAGTCATTGCAGTCAAATTCTCTGACCAAAACACTTTTTAAATAAATGTTTCTCTGTAGGTTCAGAGGCATGGCCTATTTGATTACATGACCATTAACCACTTCCAGCTCTAAATCAGGAGAAAAGGATGAAGGCAAAATAAAAATGCTGCACCTTTTTTTTTCAGGTTAACCTTAGGGCATGATTCTTCAGAGTAAGCACTTGGCCTCCATCTACTGGGGAGGCAGGTAAGAAAGGAGTAAATAGCTATTATGCTGAAAGGTCTCATTCCTGATATAGACTATGAACACACTTGCTATCTCTTGAAAACTTGAGTAAAATTGTTCATGGTGCATAAAGTTAAACCTTGCATGAAGTTAGTGGGGGATGAGTGTCATAATGTTTAAACAGGCGTTTAAAATGAGATTTGTTTCTGTTAAAACTGAAGAAAATGGGGAGCTTGTTAAGTATCTGGATAGTCTGTTTATCTTGGCTAGAAGCACAGACTAACCCAACTTTGCACCTAAAACAAGTCACCCATTTGACATCTCATTGCTTTGCGGTCTGATAAGTCAGCGTCTTTGCTAACATAAGCAGTTGGAGCTCCATGGAAGTCAGTGGAGTGGTTCCCATTTACCTCAGCAGAGTATGTTTAACCTTAAAGAACAGAGAAAATACTTGTTCTCTGCCAATATCCCAGGAGGGCGAGGGAAATGTATGGTTCAGGATGCTGCTTTTGCATAAGGTGTTCATGCTTTTGTAAACAATAAAAATAAACATTACTTTTTTTCATGCTGTTTGAGTTTGGTTTTATACGTTCCATAGAATGTCTTTTGTGTCCCATCTTGCTTTAAGATGTTTACTGATTTTACAGTGTTGAGCAGGTTGTCCTGATGTAATCTGTTATGTAACCCAAAAGTTTGAGGGGAAAAAAAGTTTTTATGGCACATTCCCCCATTTTAAGGTCATGGGAACTTTCTAATTTTGCTTATTGCCCCAGAATGGTAGTCCAGTGGATTTGAAGTCACCCTTAGGGAATTGACTGAAAACAGGATGTCGACTTAAAGAACCAAGTCTCCTGGCAAGTATATTCTGGCTGTATAGCACATGTATTGGCATCGGTTTTGGTCCAAATGCAATATTAAGTCTGGAATATCCTGAATGTGTCAGATACAGCTGGGTTTTGCTTCTGTCCTAGTATGGCTTGTGCCTTGGATATGTGGGAGAGGGAGGGAGGGAAGGATCAACAAAGTGAAAAATGAATGTAATGCCTGAATATTATACTTTCAGCTAAGAAACCTTCTCAGTCAGTCTTCTGTTTTGGAAAGATTGTGGCAAGAGATTCTGCATGCTGTACTCGGCCACAGATTAGCTTTTGCTGGACGCCATGTTGTGTTAAGGTGATGTCTCTTATCCCCGAGAATCTGGAGCACTTTAGGCAGTAGGTGTAATTCACAGTTACATGTTGCTGTGTACAATAAGTTTCTTTATAGCTAGTCCGCCAAGTATGGTCTCTGTAATCAACCTTATAATACTGAGTTGCACCCATGTTACACTCCTAGCACCTAAGTGCATGTAGCTACACCAGATGTCAAGTAGTAGAGAATCAAGTCTTCCATCATAGCAAAGTATGGTGTGGTTAATTATCTCTTGCATAATTTACAGCTGTTGCTTCAATCTGTAGCTTACACCCTCCCTGGAGTTAGAAAATACACTGTATTCAGAGCAGGATTTCTCCCTTGGATGGTTAACATATGCTGGTGGTAGGCATGCTGTCCAGGCATCTTTTCCATAATATTTATTCCACATCAGTAATTAAAAATAAGCATGTGTGACAGGGAAATAACCAGAGCAACTGTGTCTCCTGTCAATAATACAAGGGCTATCAAGAGCAAGGCTAGGGAGGGTGGTGACCAGCAACTTTCTTAAATATTTTTAAAAACATCATACTTCCAAAAGGGTCTGGTTAGATGAGGCTTTGAGCAACCTGATGTAGTGGAAGATGTCCCTGCCCATGGCAGGGAGGCTGGGACTAGATGAGCTTTGAAAGTCCCTTCCAACCCAGACCATTCTGTGATCTAGTTAGGTTCATCAGATGATTGGGTAGAATATGACTGGATCCTGTTTTTCATCTTCAATTTTCTTTATGTATTATCTGCTTGTAAAAATACAGGAATCTGCAGTTGGGGAAAGACTTTTATTACCTGTTTGTTTGCTCAGCTCAAAGCACTAGAGTTACCATATGAGAGTGGGTGAATGTAGGCTTTAGTCTTATGCAGTTGAGGCATGTACTGGAAGACTGTTTTGATGGCAGTACTCTCTATGGACTAGTGCCTTTCAGTGTCTTTTTATGTTTGAGATATCTAGGTAGCACACACATTTTTCTATGGATTGCCTGATGCAAAGACCAATCAATGACTTTGTGTTTGATTTAATAAGAAAGATATTTATCGATGGGCAAGATTATGGCTCCTGTAGTCATTGTGGTGCCAGTTGTCCAGGGCCTGATAACTGCATGCTGCTCTGATAGTGCTGAAACAGTGCTGGCAGTTCTTGCACCAGGCAGCTGGTGCCACTTTGAGGAGAAAAAAGGGCTTTGCGTTTTGATTCAATATGCCACAATTGATCCGAGCTCATGCAGTGTAACTGCAATCTATCAAATCAATGTCAGGTAGGTTTTAGTCTGCTAAATGAGAAGAAATTTTTTGGTTCTTGACATGATTCAAAGGTAAATGTTGTCTGTCCCTATCTTTAGATTGGGGACTGTTATTCTTGCAGTGGTATCGTCTTAACTTATTTAGTGAGAGAACCACCTTTATGCTGGTATCTTGTGGAGTGTGTTTATCAGAGAAAACTAAAGAAACAAGTAATTGGGCGAAAAGCTAGAGAACATGGAGTATGCGTTCCTCTAGTTTTTGCCCTTGCCTCTAGATGTTGCAGGAGTTAAATGACTATAAGTTACTGCTGTGTATTTATTATTTATAGGTGCTGTAACAGTAGCAAGTAGTGTACTTGTGCATAGGTACATTCTGAAATACATAAAATTTGCTTTGTCTTATATTACATTAGGGAGCTGTTTATCTAACCACAAATGCTTGTAGTGGAAGTAATGACAAGCATCATAGTCCTGCATTGGCAGGACTCAAGTAATTAATATTTACTCTTTGTTATCTGATTAATAATCTCCAGAGCTTCTGCAGAACTTCTTATGTAACACAGCTCTGTGAAGATGAAAATTGCTGTATAAAAACTGCTAAAATCTCCATTTTGCAAAGCTCCTCTTACTGCTTTGTTTCTTTTTCTCTTTTTTGTAAAAGTGTCTTCAGGTCAGGTCCTTGCTTACTTAATTATTTCAGGGTGAAGTTTACTTCACACAAAGATCCTGTAGTAGTTGCAAGTGAGTAAAATGTTAAAATAGGCTCTGCAGTGTTGTACAGTCAAGGGTTTCAAGTCCATGGCATCACTTGGTACAGTGGTACATTTGCCTCAAATGCCAGTCCTAGGCTTAGGGCACAGCAGCCTGGGTCCATCCAGCCCATTCCTTGCTGGGCAGCAGATTCTCACCTGGTGTTTGGTACCTGACCTGGTTTCCACACATTTGGCAGAAGAGGTGAGAAAAGTGCTTGGGTCAAAACGGAAAATATTTTTGCAGAACACCAGATATGGCAGCGGTGTTGTAATACTTTCTGCTGACAGCCTGAGGTGCAGAGTTTGAAGAAAATATGGCTCTGGATTCAGTACTCAAGAGAGCCTAGCATGCTTTTCAGTTCTTTGTAGTTGCTTGACATAAACCAAATGTGCTGGAAATACGAAATACTCAAGTTAAATGGTGAGGGGTTGGAGAAACCCTAACTTCTAGGATTTATTCAGAAAATGGGGCTTTATGTAGTAGCTGTTCTTTTACTGAGAACTTCCCTTTTTTTCCCCCTTAGCTCACCCTAAACACTCTGCATGCCTTTCTGCTCTGGTAGGGTGGCTCCTTGAATGAAGATTGCTATGTGTGTTCAGGAAATAATTTACTGCTGTGCTTTGTCAGTGGGGCACTTGAAGTGCCTTCTTTTGCAGACAAATGCTGAAGAGCAGCTGAGCAGTCTTGAGCAGGTTAGATTGTAACAATATTTGGTGTATAATGATCTCAAAGCAGCTGTACAAGGTTGGGCGTTCAGGATACAATCAGCTAGAAGGAACAGCTTTTAGTACATTTTGTCTTTCTGCTTAACAAATACAGGGCTACAAGGACAAACTCTAGTTTTGTGTTCTAAGATATGAAGGCATATTATATACACTCATGAGCAGAGCTTATGGCTGCAAGAGATAGAGAGGTTACTGCGCTATAAAATCACTTTGTTAGAGATTTTATACTGAGCTATTCTATGATCAGAGTTTAATAAAAAAACCCACAGATTTTCATTTAAATCTGACTTTTGGGGGTTTTTATTTCAAAGTCAGATACAAATATTTTTTTTTGCGTAAAAATCCTTATCCAGACTTTTTAATGCTTTTTGGTGTTCTCTAGGTGAAGTTTCACTTATTTCAGTAAGAGTTTTCAGTAGGTGAGGTCACTCCGTGATGCTAACAGAATTTATAAAAGCTCATGCACCATCTAGACCTCACATTGCACATAAAGATATTCAGAGAATAATAGAAAAAAATAAAGTACCACAAACTTTATAATGAAGGTTTAATTACTTTAGTAAAACACTAGGAGAGGTGACAATGTATTTCTCATGGGATTTAGGAACATATGATGTGTTACAAGCAGATGCACAAAGCATTAGTGGTTTGCTTACTTTTGAATTGCAAGGATGCTGAAAATACCACATTTTAGCCAGAAAGGTGATTCTGGGCTCTGTTCTCAACTTAAGTTTTGGTGTAGCAGTACTGGCAGCATAACACCTTGAGGCAACATGGTTCTTTTTTGTTTGTTCGAACAGACACAGAATGCTGTGCAGTAGCCCCTTCACTGAGCAAACCTCCCTTTGTAAGCATAATGCTAGACACCAAGGTTAGCTGTCAGCATTGTTATCAGCAGCTGAGCAGTGTAGTCTGGATCTGAACTATAAATTTATCAAAAAAACCTTGTCAGAAAGTAGATACAGTCAGCAGCTTTTTTTCCAGCTCTGTAGCTAGGCCAGGATATAGAGATATGTGCCATTGTTAGCTGCAAAAGCTATGATTAGGAAGCAGGAATTTGGGGGGGGGGGGGGGGGCCCCACCTTT
>WYDI02039624.1:46089-58342 GCA_009867235.2 Psittacus erithacus
GTGTTTGGAGGTAGAAGAGGTTAGGTGGAGAGAGGGGGTGGGGGGGGGGGGGGGGGGGAGCCACAGCTTTTTTTGAGTCCTAAATTCTTGATTCAAATAAATAGATTTTTTTTTTTTTTTTTAAGTTATTGCATTCAACACAACTTTGTCATCTCTTTCTTCAGCATTGAGGAATAGAGTGAAGAAAAATCCCTGTAGGGTGCTCCCTGAGGTTATTACTTACTGTTCTTTTTGCAACCTCTGCTATTTTAGTAGCAGAAGCAACCAAGTTAAGAAATGTCCTCATTACTGCTTACTAATGCTATTTATTTTAAGAAAATCAGTATCAGGTTTTAAAGCCCCAGCTGAAATCTGTTTCTCTTTGTTGCTAGATAAAATAACCTTTAGGGTTGTGAAGAATGCTTTAGAAAAGAGATTAATGATACACTCAAACTGAGATGGGGGGTGAGCCAACTGTATTTCTTGATTTCATTTTTTCAGCTGTTATAATGCACATTTAATGTTTGAGCCAGAATTTCAGTTCCTGAAGCTGGAAATTCAGGAGCAGAATCAGCATTTTTTGTTAGCAAGGAGAAATCCATAGCACCCAGCGGGATAACCCTGGCATGCTGTGGAAGGGGAAAGAATTAGGAACCATAGTAATTGTTGGTCCTGACTCCCTGTTAAAATCACAACATTATTATCGCTGGCCATTCAAATTTCTTGGCACTGGCTTACCTCTGGGGATTTGCTGGATTGACTGAGCAGCAATTTAAATAAGAAAATAAAAATAACAGGTGCCCCAGGTGATTTAGTGGGGATGGTGAAAACTCCCATAGCTGGAAACTGCCTCCACTTGCACAACGTTTTCTAGGTGGCGCTTGGTTTTAGCAGGTTTCGTGCAACCTGTGAGCTGTTATCAGATTATGCTACATGGGGATGGATACAGGTGAGTGGTGTTGAAGGCACAGCCAGCTGGATGACGCATTTCACTGCAGTGTTTCTTTGGGAAACCTTGGAGCCTTTCCTAACTGCTGCAGTTTTCTAAGGAAGAGCTAAATAATGTTTTGGCATCAGTAGTTAGGGCGTTCCTGCAGCTCCACCTCCTTGGCTTTAAAAATTTAACTGATAGGCAGTCTTAAAGCGGCATTTCTGGTGTCCAGCTACCACCAAAAACAAAAGCTGCTCTTTCAGGAGCTTCTCAACATCAGTGAAAGGTCATTCTCGACTGTTCAGCTTAGGGGTATTTTTTTACCTTAACATGGAAAGGAGACCACAAGACAAGGGCTATAGTTTACCTGGGATGGCTACTGTGCTGGTTAACTGCAGGAGGTTTGTATGTTTTCCAGTGGCTACAGGCAAAGATGAAAGAGGACTGAACAAGTTTTTTCTGCAGTGTGGTGTCATGCCTTAACAATAGCGTTATCCCTCCTGGCAGTGCTATAAAGTGAGGAGATGATTTATTCCAAAAGAAAAAGTGGGGTATGTAATTTGTGCTCGTGCTAGCTCTTTGTTAATAGTTTTTTACAATTAAAAAAGAAGACATTTATGAAGTGGTTGGAATACTTGGTAAATAACCTGAAACAAGACTTGCAAGGACTTGGGTAAGGATGACTCCCTCTCCTTTGATCCTGTTATTTCCACAGCCACAGCACACTAACACAAGGCTGCTGCTGCTGCATCTGCAAGCTCTGTACAGGACTTGTCATACAGAGGGGCTGGAAGTGAGGTCCCCTGCCACTTCGTTCTCCCTGGGCACCATGTCAGAGAAGCACTAAGAAGAAACACTAAGAACTGGCAGAGCTTTTGCTCTCCTGCCCATCCCCAGAGCAGCCTGAACCTTCTCGTGCAATGAATATCCTGCAAAGCATGACTTGTACTGTCACAGCTTTCGTCGTTTCTAGTCTGGGATAAGAGACCAAATTCGTTTGTGCAGCATTACTTAGGAGTTTTGCTGAATGCAAATCCCACTATCTTATCGTTAATAATAAAATCTGTTTCATTTGAGATGTAATTCGCTTACATCATTAAAAAAAAATCTAGATAAGTATTTCCTGACAGCTGAAAAGCAGTGATGTGGAAATATTCATAATCGCTTGAAATGCAGCTAAAATTATTTTGCATAAAAGGCTTGTAACACAACAACAGTTGTGTTAAAAACATAATCAGAAAGTGTTTACTTTTGCTACATGTGTCTAGATCTACACACCCAGATACCCACTGAAATTAGGGTGTTGTGCTTTGCCCTTTCATTTTGAAGGTGCATGCATTTTAACTTATGCTGAGTATATACCGGCTGTGTTCTGCATTTCCAAGGTTAAAATAAAACTGATCAGTCGCTGCTGGATTTTTCTGCAGCTCTCACAAAGTAAATTGTAAAGCCCCCAACATCTTTCTGCTGTTACTCATGAGCAGTCCCAGATTCATCAGTTTAGCTGTTTGTACACAAGCCCTAAAGTCTTTGTCAGCTGCACAAGACCAGCTCTTCATTAGCTTTGAGTACCTCTGAGCCACAAGAGGGAGATTTTTATATCCTAGAACTGCTTGGTCTTGTGTCTCCAGAGCACAATGCCAGCAATCAGCTAGTTTTACAGGGGTATTACGTACATATTTTATCACCCTCTTAGAAAGACTAATGATGCAACTGTACCCTAGCCACCAGCAAAAAAAAAATGCTACAACTAGAAATCAGCCCAGTGTTTGAAATGGAACAGCTTGGGGATGAGCCTGATGCCTTCCTGAAAGGCTCATCCCTGCAGTGAGGTTTGACCCTTTCCTCTCATACCGATGCCATGTCCCCATGCTGGTGGTAGTCACCTCTCTGCTCCACTCCTGTTTTTTCCCAGTTTCCAGCCTAACGTTCCCCTTGTGCCTATTGCTTATGTAAAGGATTGACCAATCTGGCTCCCATCGCAGAATTGCTGGCTAAGGCAGGAAAACATGCCAAAACTTCACCAAGCAACAAGGAAACATGAGCAGATTCAGTCTTGGTGTTACACAGGCTGCCTCTGAAGAGTGCTGGCTGCGCAAGGCAGGCCGGCCCCTCACCTGCTGACAGCCTTGCATTATCTCCCTGCCATCCTTCCCATCGGCTCATTTTGCTTGGCTCTACCTGTGACTCAGTCTGCTAAATGAGCGTCTTATTTCATTGCAAACCTGAGCTGATTAATTACATGTAGTTAGGAAAAAAAAATGCAGAGCAGCTGTAGAAGGGGGTGGTGATTCAATGGAGGTGCAAACAGAAAAGTTGTCACTTCTGAAAAGGAAAAGAAAAGGATTAAGGAGCGAAACGTAACCAGAAGAGCTGCTCTGCCTAGTGGATCAGTCACCAGAGGCATTGGGAAAGCGTTGCTGCACGGGCCGGCACTATGGGAACTGCTGCCCACCCGGCCTTCCAGTGCCCTAGAGCTCCCCTCGCAGGGATGCAGGGATGCAGAGCTCCGTGTTCCACTTAAAAAGCAATCGCTGCCGCCCGTGCTAATAAAAAAATACATTGTGATGCCGTTTAGGAAAGGTTTTAAAGGCTCTTTGAAATGGCAAGTGGCTGGGCCGGTGCAGTGCATCTAGAGGGGAAAAGGGGCAGGGAAGCGTGGTGCTTCCTTCACCTGCCCAGCAGTAAAGCAGGGGGAGGAGATGCCCGCATATCCTGGCTTTCTGTCTAAGTCAGCCTCATAACTCTGAAGCCTAATCAGGAAAGGGCAAAGCAGCCCTTGCTGGGGGTAGCCGAAAGAGTTCCCGGTGGCTTGGTGCCCCAACTCGCCCGTGGGGAGGGAGGACACAGCTCTATCCCTGCGCGGGAGCAATCGCGGGGGAAAGCATGAAGCATGAGCGCGGTGAGTAAGGCAGGGGAGGAGAGCGACTTCTTGCTGCCAGCCCTGCCTGTCAGGGAGCAGGCTGGGAACGCCTCTCTTTCAACAGAAGGCTCTGAGAACACACAGAGAAAAAGCCTTTTAAAAGCCATATGAACATTTTGGGTCCCAGACAAAGTGTGAGTGGTGTGGTTTAAGACACTGGGAACATCAGTAGACAAGCATGCAAATTGTTTGAGTGGCCTTTTGCAAACGGGAAAGCAAGAGGTGTCACACTGAAATTGCTCATGCCCTTTGAAGTGCTGGCTAAGCCAAATTGGGTTTTGCTATATGTGTTTGTTGCTTGTATTTGAAATCATGCAGAAAAACCCACTTCTGTTTACTTAGGAAAACCGCTGCCTCTTCAGTGCTTGAGCTGGCATATCCTTCTGTGGTGGGTTGACCTTGGCTGGACACCAGGCACCCACCAAAGCTGCTGTATCGCTCCCCCTCTCCAGCTGGACAGGGCAAAGAAAATATAACAGAAGTCTCATGGGTCCAGATAAAGGCAGGCAGAGATCATTCACCACTTAACATCATGGGCAAAAGAGACGCCACTCAGGGAAATTAATTTATTGCCAGTTAACACCAAAGTAGGATAATGAGAAATTAAACCAAATCTTAAAACACACATTCCCACCTTCACTCCCAATTTTCTCTACCTCCTCTCCAGTAAGTGGCGCAGGGGAATAGGGAATGGGGGTCGCTGTCAGTTTATCAGACATTGATTCTGAAGCTCCTTTTTCCTCACTCTCTTTCTCTGCTCTAGCATGGTGTCCCTCCCATGGGAGACAGTCTGCATTAACTTCTCAAGTGTGAGTCCTTCCTACAGGGTGCAGTTCTTCAGGAACACACTGCTCCAGCATGGGTCCCCCCTTGGGCCACAAGTCCTGCAGCAAACCTGCTCCAGCGTGGGCTTCTCTCTCCATGGGGCCACAGGTCCCTCCTGGAGCCTGCTCCACTGTGGGCTTCCCACAGAGTCACAGCCTCCTTTGGGCACATCTCCCTGCTCTTGTGTGGGGTTCTCCATGGACTGCAGGTGGATTTCTGCTTCACCATGGACCTCCTTGGGCTGCAGAGGACAGCCTGCCTCACCATGGACTGCACCATGGGCTGCAGGGGAATCTCTGTTCCAGTGTCTCGAGCAGCCTCCTTCTGCACTGACCTGGGTGTCTGCAGAGGAGTTTCTCTCACATATTTTCACTCCTCTCTTCAGCTGCAGTCACACATGGCTTTTTTTCCCCTTCTTAAATATGTTATCCCAGAGGCACCACCACCATCACCCATGGTCACCACCATCACACCATGCCCAGCAGCAGGTCTGTCTTGGAGCTGGCTGGAATGGGCTCTATCATGGGGCAGCTTCTGGTTGCACCTTCTCACAGAAGGACCCTGGTAGCCCCCCTGCTACTAAAACTTTGCCAGGCAAACCCAATTCACCTGATTTTCCAGCGCCATAGGAAACTCTCTGAAGCCTAGTAAGTAAGGGAAAGGGGGAAATCTCCTTTCTTATCCACCACTAAACTCTAAGGGCCAGGCCCATAGACTAGCTAACTCTAGAGAGGCAGCACAAGCCTTCTGTGTGACAGATGCATACTCACAGAGTGTGTTTGAAAAGCCAAGGCTGTGTGTGCCGCAGTGGCCAATTCATTATAAAACCACTTTTAGCATTTGCTGATGTTCTTCCTGCAGTCCCGTACTGTCTGGTACGTGTCTCAGAGCCCTAGCTAAACCACATCCAGAGATGATACAGACTTTGAATGCATTATTAGTAAACCGAGGTGATTCACCGCTTGCAAAACAGCGGTGCTATCACTGTCTCGCTCAACAGAGAGCACTAGTTCTTCGCAACAGAGGAGCCAGCGAGGAAAATGTACATCATCAGGTGCTGGGTACATCCCTCAGCAGTAGTACCACAGCCTGGTATCAATGCTGAAGCTTCAAAGCAATTAGAAAATCATTGGATTAGGGACTATAAAACTAAAGAAATGGTCACATGCTGCCTGCAGTTTTTATTTCAGGATTTTTTTATTTTTAAAAAAAAAAAATCCTTTTTTTCAATAATGTAATTGAGTTGTATCTTGTATCTCATCCTGTATTTCACCCTTGCCTCTTTTCAATGTTTTCACCTACCTTACGGTGTGATATACCATAGTTCTACATAGAATTACAGAACAATTTAGCCTGGGATGTCTCTCTGCTGACTTCCTGGTCCAATTCCCTGCTCAGGTCAGGACCAATACCCAATCACTGAGAAGTTCCTCAGATAACCCCTGCCCATTACTGAATGTATGTCCTGACCGAACACTCACCTTTCAGAAACCTTGATGAGGGACAGGGCAGAACGTGGCCAGAGGTGTCTCAGCAGCTATAGCGGAGAGGGTAGGCTATGGATGATTTGAATTAAGAAGTTGGAGAGAGGGTCCAAAGCTCAGCTGGCCCATCTTTTATCTACATGTATATAGAGGGAGTCTGGTTTTCTCTTAAACTGTGACAGACAGCTACTTGGTGGAAATAATGGCAATTTCCAGCAAAAATCCCAAAACTCCACCTATCAGGGTGGTTTTGGAAACTGAACCTTGAACAGTGGCCAACATTTGGCATAAGAACAGTGCGTGAGGTCCAGCTTCAAGAGCCATGGCCAAAAGCACCATTGAAAAGACAACACTGAAAAAGGAAGCAATCATACAACATGCTACCAGGAGAGGTCCAGAAGCCTTTTAATCTGGCAGAGGTGCTCTATTTTTTATGGCATATCCAGCAGACCAGCATGGAGCTTGTGCTCACAGAGGGAGATGAGATGTGCAAAGGGCACAGGCTGATGGGTGTCCCTGAAAAACAGCAGACGGCAGCTGCAGCGGCTCACTGCTATAGGGGAGAAGTGGTAAAGACATATACTTATTTCAGTTATGCATTTAGAAAGAAGCAGGATGGTATATTCAAACCAAAGGAGAGAAGTGATATTTTTGCTTCTAAGTTGTAAGTGAGGACATTAAAAATCTGTATTAGACATAAATAGGCTTTAATCTTGCTACACACTCAGGAGGCCTGGGACATCAGCCTAGGAGATAATTGGCCCACTCATCTTCATTTTGAATGCATCCTGGTGTACCAGTGAAATTCCTGAAGCCTTACAGAGTATTAGCGTTAAGCCACTGTTAAAAAGGCATAAAGATGAGCCCGGTAATTGTGTGACATTTATTTTGACATCAACCCAAGGCAAACTGATGAGACTGCTGACAGAGGGATTGGACTGATAGATGACAGGAACAGAAGCTAGTGCTGCTCGCTGTGATGAAGAGGAGAAAGGCATGGTTTGGGGTTTTTTTCTGCATAGAGACTATTTGTCTGCACTCTGTGCAGGCAGATACTTGTTTTTCTGTGAATCTTTTGGTTTGGTGCCATGCAACACGTTAGTGAAAATGTTATTGTTGTATCAGAAAGGGCCAATAATGCTGGAGAGGCAGTGAGAAGGGATAAAAAGAGAAACAGCAGAGGAGACACCAAGGTCAGAGGAGGAGAAGGAAGGGTCTGGGCAAGGAGATACTCCAGGAGCTGGAGCAGATATCAGCTCTCACGCTGTTGAGGACCCACACCAGAGCAGGTTTACCTTGAAGGACTGCAGCCCATGATGGACCCCATGATGGAGCAGGGGAAAAAAATAAGGAAGAAGGAGTGGCTGTTATGAACCGATCCCAACTTCCATTCCCCATTCCCTTGTGCAGCCTGGGAGGAGGAGAAGATAGAGGAGTTGGGAACAAAGCTGGACCCGGAAAACGCAGGAGAAGAAAGGTATCATTTTAATGTTTATCTTTGTTTCTCACCACCTGAATGTATTTGACAACAAATCAGGATCTTTTTCAGTCAAGTCTGTTTTGCCTGTGATGATAACTGCCAAGTGAGCTCCTGTCCTCACCTTGACACAGGACCTTTCTCACACTATTTTCTGAGAAGGCAATATATGGGAGCCAGTTTGACTCTTTGTGAAGACCAACCCACCACATACAGTTCGCAGGAAGCAAAAAGCAAATGCATTAGCTAATTTAAAACAAAACCAAAGCCAGATGATTAATAAATCTAAGAAAAAAAAAGGATAAGGGGGCAAATCAAGGGAATATATTCTTGCTCCTCGAGGAGCTATCTGCCATGATTTCCACCCTGCCCTTGGATGCAGTAAGTTGTAGGCCTAATGCCATCTCAGGCTATTCCAAAACCTGAAAATGAATGCTATTGGCAAATCGAGTTTTCGTTGTAGGTACCTTTTGCCCTTGTGCACACCTACTAGTTGAAAAAACTCAAGCAGTTTCTGTCTGAAGTATTGATTTTTAATCTTGTTTGCCCTTCATTTTGATTTAACTAAAGAGAGGGAACTCTTTAAGAGTTTGCAACTGTTAGCATGTGCTGTACTTACTGTAATGCATCCCCTGTGTATATTAACAGTAAACACAAGGCTTCCTAGAGCGGCTGCTAAGTCTCCAGAGACCCGTGAAGAGCTGAGCTCTGTTTTCCAAAAATATCCACTAGAGGGTACTCAATGACCTCCTAGTGAAGGCAGGTGTCCTGGGTCCAGCAGTAGCAGTCATTTTTCTCCTCCTTAGTAGCTGGCGCAGCGCTGTGGTTTTGACTTTCAGCCTGGGAACAGCGCTGGTAACACCGATGATTTTAGTTGCTGCCCAGTAACGTTTACTCTGACCAAGGACTTTCTGAGTCTTATGCTCTGCCAGGGAGGAGGGGAAGCCGGGAGGAAGCAGAGGCAGGGCACCTGACCCAAACTAGCCAAAGAGGTATTCCATACCACAGCACATCACGCCCAGGATGTAACTGGGGGCAGGTACCTGGAAGGGTTAGATCACTGCTCAGTCAGGCTGGGTGTTGGCAGGTGGTGAGCAGTTGTATTCTCTTCCCTTGTTATTTCCCTTATCGTTGTTATTATTGGTGGTAACAGCAGTGATTTGTGTTATACCTTAGTTACTGGACTGTTCTTATCTCAACCTGTGGGAGTTGTGTTCTTTTGATTCTCCTCCCCATCCCTCCGAGAGCCAGGGGGGAGGAAAGGGAGGAGTGAGCAAGCGGCTGTGTGGTTCTGGGCTGCCGGCTGGACTTAAACAGCAACAGCGGGTTTGCCATCTGGGAGAGGAAAGCCAAGGGAAGATGTCCCATTAACAATAGCAGAGCACAAAGCAGCACCAGAAAGCACAGCAAGGAGGATTTTAGGGGTAAGAAATGTTGGACTAGCTTAAATCCAGTAGGAACGTGTCTGCAACACAGCTCCAGAGACCCCAAAGCACCAGGTGGAAATGGGACAGTGAGAAATGAGGGTTTGGTGGCCCTTTCTCAGGGAGTAGAGTGAGGACCATGAACCCGTGAGTGGCCCCTCTGTGGGACTGGAGTGTAGGTCTAGCTGGGACATCGGTTGGCACCCCGAGACAGCACAGTGCTGGATTTCCTTCCTTTTCTTCCTGCTTTTGCTCTGGGGTGACCTCTGTGCTAGCTGGTCTGCAAAGCTGAGGTATTCTGGAAAGAAAAATGTGCACTTTACTATACTGCTGGCCATTGAGAGAGCTGTAAACCACCGCCTCATAAAACAACAGTGATTGCTATTCCACAGTGATCTGGTTCTGTTGTGCTAATCACTCGTGATCATTTTAAATGGGCAGCTGATGACTGTCCTTTGTAGGCTGGCTGGAAAATGAGACCATTTTATCATGCAGAGAAGTCAAAACATCCACAGAGGCTTTATAAACCCGGCAAATTCCCTGGTAGCAAATTTCTGTTCACATTATTATTCCAAGCTTTTATTTCCCCATTAATTGCTGCAAAGGGCATGTAAAACGCTAGGCATGGTCTCACAAAGCCTGGCCCTGCAAGGATATGCCATTCATCCTTTGCCTTCTGCTTCAAAAAAATCAATAACAAGCGTCTTATTTCAGCGTTGAAAGAGAAGATTTTTACTCTCCAGCAGGACATCCGAGTTACTGACCTTGAACGCTAATCAGTGTGTTTGAATGTTCTCGCCAGGCTTAGAGCCGCGGCTAAAAGAACATAATTAAATCAGCAGGGGGCACGATTGCTTCAAAATACCCCAGGATTACCCACTGTGCGCCGGGTTTCTGACTGCTGCAGCGCAGCGCCGCCCGCAAGCGCTGTGCGTAAAGAAAGCTCTAACGTGGCTTTTCTTAGCTAACCTGTTCAGCCCTGAGCTGCCGTACAGGGAAATCTCAGGTGTTACCAGCGTAGTTCGGACCTTCTGCCCCAGCAGTGGGCAGTGCTGCAGGGGGTCATTTTAACCATCCTGGAGTCCTTTTTTCTTCTTTCCCTGGGTGTCCCAATTTCCTATGGGCAGCCCAAGCCACCACTGCTTTGCCATTAGCCTGCAGTGTGCTGAAGAAGTGCTGAATCACATCTAGCTATGGCCATGGGTCGTGGGCAGCAAGCGCAAAGGTTCTGGTGGGCTGTGGTAGGCTTGCCTGGACCCCAGAAATCCTTCCTAGCAATGAGCAGATGGGAAGGCAAAACTGGCGCAAACAAAAATGAGGGTGCAACATGTGGGCGCAACATGTAGGTGCCACTTCAGGAGGCAGCAAGAAGAAAATCTGGGGGTTGTTCAGGCAACACAGGGACTGCTACACTAGAGGAGATCCTGGACAAGACCAGAGAAAGGCCCATCCAGCTCAGTGCCCTGGCTCTGCCAGGAGACAGTACATCTGTAAGGGAGGTGTGTGAAGAGAGCATGCTTAGGGTATCTGTCCTCTCCCTCCAGAAATCAGTCAGTGTTACTGAGATTACCTGAGGCCGAATTCAGTCCATGGTGCTTTATAACCGCAAGTGGGTGTAGCTATGGCTTTCTATTTCACACCAGCTCTTGAATCTTGCAAACTCAGGGGATTTTGTCCTGGTTTTTCCTTTGAAAGCTTATTTCTGAATGTTAGGCATTCAAGCTGTTTGGCTTTACAGACAAAAAAGAGGGATGAATTCCTGAAAATAAACTTACTTTTCTAATTTTTGGTTCGCAAACCCCAATTAATAACTATGAGTAGCTTTGGGTGTGTGTTCTGTTTCCTTCACAGGCATACTTACAGCTTTACCTGTTCCCAGTTCATGCGCTACATCTCTGTCAGAGCCTCACTTGAGGAACACATCAATGGGGAGGGTTCCTGAGAAGGCTGGAGGTAGCAGCGCTGACTATGACCATGGATGCATGAGCAGTGCAAAGACTTGCTGCCAAAAAACACAGGGTGGCATTTGAGGAAAGATTTTAAAGGCTAAAAGTGAAGATACTCTAGTAGCTTCCCAGGGAATTCTTTTTTCCCTGTACTTAACTTGTTTCCAATTATGTTCCATTGCAAATGCTCCGCTTAAATATACCTGCAGACTGGATTCAAAACTCAGGAGCAAAGCAAAGGTATTGTCAAGGAAAAGTGAATGGATTTTGCCTACTTTTAGCTTGGGATAATGCAATTTTCCCATTTCTCTAGCACCCCTGCTGGGTGAACTTGCCATTTTGGTACCAGTTACACTGCTGGCTGGTTTTCATGATTTTCACCTGCAGAATAGGCAGGACAAAAGCAGTGAACTTTCAGAAGGTGGCCAGTAGGATGGTGATGCTTTGATGTGGAAAATGGTGAGGTTTGAGTGCCCACAGCGGCATGGACAGATGACAAAAGCAGGGGAGATGTCCTTCTTTACTTTTAGTGCGTCATCTTTGATACTCACGCCACAGGCTCATGCCATTTTCACTATGAATTCTTATTCAAACTTTGCCTCAGGTTCTTGAAAATTCAAGTTCACCTTCAGCCTTTGATTATTAGAGAAGGGGATTTTCTCCTTGACATCAATGATTGCACGTAGATTTGGGGGCTCAGACTGACTGTGTTTGTTTAGTCTTGCTATGAAACTTAGCAATGAAGACATTACTGTGTGAGTCAATCAAAGTTCAGAATACAGCATAACCTTCAATATGCGGCTCATCATGGCTTATAAAACAACATATTGTTTCAGAAATTGTACACTGTCTTTTTATTTGATCCAAATTCCCAGCCTTCAGTGCACTTCTCCAGGCCTCTAATCAGGTCCCTTTGTTTCAGCATCTAGTAACCTTTCATGAGCATCTCCCCCATCCTGGCTTTCTAATACCTCAGAAAATTCAGCGGGGCTGGTAAGGGACCTGTTTGACATTTGTTTCACAGGTCTGAGTGACAATATGACGAACAGAATCATAGAATAGTTAGGGTTGGAAAGGACGACCCCCTTCTGATACTGGAAGGCTGCTATGAGGTCACCACGCAGCCTTCTCTTCTCCAGGCTGAACAGCTCCAACTTTCTCAGCCTATCTTCATATGGAAGGTGCTCCAGTCCCCTGATCATCCTTGTGGCCTCCTCTGGACTTGTTCCAACAGTTTCATGTCCTTTTTATGTTGAGGACACCA
>WYDI02039629.1:0-10618 GCA_009867235.2 Psittacus erithacus
TAGTACTCTTATCACAGAGATCACAAACCGTGCCAGATCCACACAGGGTACAATGACCACATCCACCACTCCATATTCTACTCTGACACGAATCATAACTGCGTTTATCACATAGATACCCATATCCCTAACTATAGCACCACCCTTCTAACCATTTATAAACCTGGCCAATCTGCCTGGCCTTTTTATTGTCCTCCCCTGTATCCTGGAGAATTGACGACAAGACAATCTGAGCTCCAGAGCCCCTAACCACCTCCCCCAGGGCTCTGTAGTCCTTCTTTATGTTCTCCAGGCTACTACTATCTATATCCCTAGCACCCACAAGGATCACTAGAAGTGGGTAATAGTCAGTGGGACTTACTAGAGCAGACAGCCTCTCTGCAACATCCCTGATCCAAGCCCCTGGTAGGCAACACACCTCCCTTGAGACTGGGTCAGGCCGACAGATGGGTGCCTCTGTGCCTTTCAAAGTAGAGTTCCCTACTACAATGACCCGCCCCTTTTTCCTGGCAGCACCAGAAGAGCTCTTCTTCAGCAGTGCATCAGCCGCTTGTTCCTGGTGCGAGGGTGTTTCCTCATTAGGCCCCTGTAGGACAGCAAAACGGTTCTGGGTGGGGACAACAGATTTAGGAGGAAGCCCCTTACTTTTAATTGTCCTCTTCCTCCTTTTTTTTTTTTTTGTTTTTTTTTGGGTTTTTTTTGTTTTGTTTTGTTTTTGTTTTGTTTTGTTTTGTTTTGTTTTGTTTTGTTTTGTTACTATTTCCATCTTCCTGGGTTAGCGACCTCCGTCTTCCCTTCATGAGCTACAGAGGACACTTGAGGCCTCTGTACACTTTGGGCCTGGAGCAAGGAGCGCTGCTTCCTCTCAGCCTCCCTGACATCTTTCAGCCTATTGACAGCGTCCCGCAGTTCAGCCGCTGCTGCAGGAAGGTCTCCACCAGGGAGCACCGAGTGCAGCCCTGCCCATTGTGCACCCTCCCCTCAGGAGACCAGTGCAGGAGGCACTCTCTACGCTCCGAGCTCTGCACTGCAGTCTCCTTCCCCATCAGCTCTGTCTGGGTGCTGACGCTGGCCACCACAGGGGCAGCCAGAGCAGAGCTCCCAGATCGAGCCTGCTCATAAGGCGAGTGCTCGCTGTCCCGTCTGAACTGCCTCGACCTGCCCTGGTTGCTCACGCTCTCTGAGGCAGGTTTTTGACCTGTCAGGTCTGCCGCCGCTCCTCCTGGCTCCGCCCGCTGTGAGTCAGCTGCTCGTGTCAGCTGAGCTGCCGGCTCCTGGGCAAGTCCTGTCGAGGACTTGAGGCTGCCTCCATGGCTCTCGCCGCTCTGAGTTGAGGCTCCCGCAGGCTGAGCTTCCTCCTGCTCAGGTGCTGAAGGTGTCCTCTTGAGCTACTCACCTCAGCAATTGACCATAATCAGTGGGATGCTGCCGTAGGCAGAGCCACAGTTTAACTTGCAAAGTGGTTCTAGACAAAAAGAAATGGAATAGGTAATTAATGAAAGCAGAAGAGAGTTGTTAGCTTCATTTTCAGGAATTTTGGCTGTGTGCTTGCAGATGCAGATATTGCATGTTTTGCAGTGGCTGTTGGCTATCCTGCCATGTAGGAATGTCATGGATAATTATTAAGTCTGAGAATTTATTAAACTTAGGAAATCTATCTACCCATTTTATCTAATGCTGCTTCGTATGTCTCACTTTGGAAAGCAGTGTAGCCCAGAAAAGAAAACGTGAAAAATAACACAGATGGAAAGGGCCAAATCCAACTGCTGCTCTTCCACAGCCTTTTTAATATTTGAGAACAGGCTGCAGAGCACAGGATTTTCTTCAGTGTTCTAAACTATTCTTTCCAGTCTCAGATGTAAGACATGTTTTGGCGCTAATGAAATTCACATTCAAAATTGTGTAGCCTAAGATAACACAATTCATGTCTATGTTTATGTTTATTAGTACTTTTTTCATCTCTTTCACAAACATCTTTAACAGAATCAGCTTAAATTTACTGATTACAAGTAGACAGGATTTGTACTTCCTTTTGGCTGTGTTGCAAGGGTGTATTTGCCAACTTAAGGGGGGTTGCTCTTTCTTAAAGTGGGGACCCCGTTGCGGTGTTATCAGTATCTTCCAAAAATAATTCTGTCAGTTCTTTGTCTATGAAGGAGTCTCCCCGGTTGTAGCCTGTGTTACTGTTTCGGCAGTGAGGATGTTCTCTCTTTTCTGTGTTTCTTTTTGCTTATTTTTTTCTTGTCATAGTACTTCCCATCTCAAGATGTATGAAAACAAGACTATAGAAAGATATCATAGAAGCACACAAAAAGATATTGTTTTCCCTGGAAGAAACAAACAAAACCTGTAAGATGTCCAACTTGAGGCTGTATGAGTACTGTAGAAAGAATGATGCCAGATGACCCCATCTGGGTACAATGGGGTAAAACAAACAAACAAACAAATGAAAAAGTAGGAGTATGTCTGCTTATATTCTGATTTGGCACTCCTGTTTTGGAATTCAGCGCTAATTGTATGAATAACAAAGTATAATAAGAAGATGTATTTCTGAATTCATGCATGACAAATATAAATATTCAGAATAATGCTCATACTTTTATTTGTGCCCACATAATAATTTGAGATACTTTTTAGGCGTAAACATGACTGAATTCCTCAAAATAATATCCTGATTGAAAAAAAAAACCAAACTACAAACCACGTGCTTTTTTTGTGCTTCTAATTTAACATAGAGAAGCCTGAGTCATAAATATCGGCATGCTAAAAGTCAAATAAATGTATCCTTTCTTAAATAACCTTGCTTTTCCAAAGTGTAGAGAGAAGTCTGCCAAAAAACCCACTCTGTGTGGGTGTCACCCTACCCCACATTGACATTTTTGGATAATTTAAAAACGCAAAACAGGCAATGTAACATTGGGACAGGTGTCGGTAGCTATGCAGATGCCTTCCTTTAAATGAAAGAAAGGCTTTGGTAGAGAGATGTTAGGAAAAGCAGGAGAAAATATGTTACTGGAGCTCGTCAAGGTGGAAACTTGCTGCTTTCTGGGGAATGCTTATTTTTATTTATGACATCTTATGGCATCTGACTCCATCCCTTTGGCATCTTAGATTTCATTAAGTTGGGAAGTTGTATAAGCAAATCTAGTACCAAAATCAGAAATATATAATGATTTAACTCACAGTTAATTTCTGAGAAATTCTGTGAAGACCTGCACCTATAATGGACCTTTACAGCTATAAATGTAAGCTGCAGTTCCAGTAGCCTGTGGCTATTCATATGTGTATCTCATTTTCAGAAGATTTATGTCTACTTACTAATTTTCATAGTATTAAAATTGTTTTTTTGTATGTGTTAGGATGTATGTTTGTGATGCTGGTGGCGGCGTGGATGTCACAACTGGGACAGTACTGAGTCTTCAAGTTTTCACTGGCATTTCAATGCCCCCAGTAAAGCTTTTTTGGGGATTTTTGTCTGAATGACGAGGAAATTATTACTGAACACAAATGTGTGGAGAAAATGTGCTGCTGGTGAAACTAGCATAGTTATATTAGTTTAACGAGTTATGGCAGGGTTTGCAGGTACCCTGGGAAGATTTTGCTACCTGAACCTTCACAGTTAGGAATGTTCAGCCGTGATAGACCCAAGTTAGATGGATGCTATGTGAAAAGGACGCACAGTGGTTGAGGTAAGGAGGCCTGTGATTTGTGAACAGGCTGTGAGATGTCATTGCTTTCTTCTTCCCTTTTCTATTCTTTGCTATTTCTGCCTTTTTGTACCATTTCAAGCACAGACCGTTTTTGTTTTTGTTCACTGCCTGTTGCTGTCTTACCTGCTTCCTCTAGCTTGGTAATAAGGCTGGCCTTTGCCTATTGTCAGAGCATAATGCCAACTTCTATTTTCCTAATGACTGTATATTTTCAAATTATATTTTCTGACGTTTTATTTTTGACTGGGCTCATTAAGGAAAAAAAAAAAAGAAAGAAAAAGAAAGAAAAAGAAAGCTTCCCTGAAGTTCAAATCTTTAATATTTGGGAAATATTTATCCAAAATTTTTTTTACAGCATTTCTCTGTTGGATTACTGGTTTGGAATCTGTCTTTATCTGTCTGAGAGGCACCTTCAAGGGGTAGTTAATCTCTGATTCCTTTGGAGATCCCTATCTTTGCTCACTGAAATCTCTGGGGGGTTAGTACAAATACATTCTTGTCTTAGGTGTTTCACCAAAATACCTAGAATTTGGTGTGACGAATTCTGTACACACAGAACAAAGGTTTTTAGTCCATCATTAAGGTTCTAGTTACAGCATACAATGTACAACCATTAAATTCATTTAGCAGGATGATTAGTAATCCCTTTTCTACCTCCATAACTTTAAAAAATACTTGCTTTTAACTGTAAAAGCACTGAAGCTGTTCAGAAAGAATTAACTGTTTCAGTCCTAAGATATGTTGAACACGTATAATGTAAAATGAAAAATTAATTTTGTAACTGCAATTCAATAATGTCTTCCCTAAGAATACCATTTTATGAGATATATACTTATAAATCTGTTCCTAGATATTTTTAATAATTTCTCACTCTTATCACATTCCCACCTTTAATAAGTACTCACTTATGCTGAAAGCCCTTTTTCAAAGATGTACATAATTGTCTCTCAGAAGGGCAAATAGTTCATCAAGTAGATGCCGCTGACACTTTGAATACCATTTTGATACCTCTCTGTAGTCTGGGAACCTGTAATTTTGTCACCTGTTTTAAAACTGCTGCTTAACAGTAAAAGAGCTGTTCTAAATTCTCCCTCAAACAAGTTCCAAAGCCTGATTTTTAGTGGGTGATGGAGTATCTTTATGCCACAGGGCTTGTTTCCATATGTTCTGTGTTTCTACTTTGTATGGAGACACCTGGTTGAAAAACTGAGAATGGACATGCCAGTTTTTCATAGTGTGACAAAGCAACTAGGCAACCTGAATCTCCTTGCAGGTTTGTTTCAGAATTTTACTCTAAGTTAACTTGAGCAAGTTTTTATTATTCGGCTCCCGAAAGTTCTCTTTTATTCACTTGCTTAATTGCATACTTTCTGTGAAGAACTTGTGTCTAGCCTGGAGTGTTCTCTTCTTGCCAATGAATAGGGAATTGGTCAGTAGGAGTTAGGCTGCTTAGCACAAATGAGGACTCTCTCAGGATCATTTAGGATTTAACTGTTGGGTCCAATCTTAAATAGTTTATTCTTTACTACTGTATCTTCTGGTTTACCTGACAGTCTGAACTATTACTCAGTGTAAAAAAAGACTCTTCAGGCTCCTGTTTTGCCAGTTGGTTTATCCTTCAGCTCATAGGACCACAGACAGCCCTTTCAGCAAGCACCAATTATAGAATATAGAATCATAGAACGGTTAGGGCTGGAAAGGACCTTAAGATCATCTAGTTCCAACCCTCCTGCCATGGGCAGGGACACCTCACACTAAACCATGTCACCCAAGGCTCTGTCCAACCTGGCCTTGAACACCGCCAGGGATGGAGCATTCACAACTTCCTTGGACAACCCATTCCAGTGCCAGCATTATCCATCATATCCATTATCTTCTGTATGCTGGCAGCCAATTTTACGACCCTTGGAAGAAAGCAAAAATTCTGCACGATTATACAGTGGTATAGCATGGAGGAAAACCTACCTTCTTTCACTTAGAGGCTGGCAAGCAATTTTTGAACTTCGAAATTACTTTTAGAAATAAAATCTCAACCATTTTAACAGCTATACCATATTTTGCATATTTTGAGTAATTTCAAAATGATTTAAAACAATTATCTGATGCATGCATTGTCTTCATGTAAGAACATGGAAACTGAAATAATGCTTAAAAAAGTCCGTAGGAGTCTGTAGGACTGATTTCAAACATGGGAGTTCCTGTACTCACGTACAGTCACACAAAGGTCTCTACAGGAAAAGCTGAAGGAACTAACCTAGTTTAGTTGTAGCAATATGGTGTTCTCAGTGGACAATATGTTTGACAAGGTAAACTGGTGCAGCTCATCATCTTAAACGAGCTAATTTTTTTTCACCGTCATAACAAGGTCATATAAAGCTTAGATACTTTACCCTATGTATATCCCATATATGTGTAGTTTTGTCTGAGGAAAAAGGTATATACACCTCTGAGTGTATATATATGCATGTATTAGAAATGTTATAGCCTCTTTTATTGAAGCAATAGGACTGCTATCAGTATGTTCATTGCTTATTTCCTGATGAAGAATGTAAAGAGTTGGTGATTATTTTGGCTTTGTAGATACTGGTATCTCAAAATTATAGTGTAACCAAACTCATTAGGAACGCCTTTGAGGCTTCAGCAAGGAAATGAATTATTCCTATGCGTACTCTTTTTTTTTGACCCCTCTTCCTTTTTGAAGTCAGATCTTCGATATGTCTAGTTTCTCTTCCATTATGGTATAAGAAGATGATCTCTGAAGTCATGTATTTACATCCGCAATTGTAGCATTCTCACAGTTAGACTTTATATAAATGACTTTTTCCTATGTAGGAAGACCCATACCCATAATAACATTAAATTTTGGCTGGAGTGGAAAACACGATTTTCACAGACAACCTGGGAGTATGCATTAAGTGAAGCATCACACTTTAGACCACTATACTTTATTATCCACTCTACTGTCTATGTATTTGCATGATGTCTGTACCACTGGTATACTATAGAGTATACATACAGTCCTGGGGAGAAGAGGGGTCCAGAAGAGACCCACCATTGTTTTAAATGATCACCTTCTCCAAGCTCAGGAATAGTCTATCCCAACAAGCAAAGGCAGCAGGAGGCCTGCATAGGTGAGCAAGGTTCCCATTGAACTCAAATACAAAAAGAAAGCATAGAAGAGGTAGAAGCAGGGGAAAGGAAATTTTACCTGGCTAACTTCATAGACTACCATAATGAATTCATTGGCTTTCTGGATGAGGAGTGAGAGTGGATGTTGCTTATCTTGACTATAGCAAAGATTTTGACACTGTCTCCCATCATATCTTCAGACAAACTGATGAAGTATGGACTACATGAATGCAGAGGTGAATTGAAAACTGGCTGAATCACCAGACGCAGAGTTGTGATTGGTGGCATGAAGTCCAGCTTGAAAATAGTCAAATTTAAAATTATTTACTTAAATCTTAACAATTTAAGATTATTTTTTAAAATATAATTTTAATTTCTAAATAATGAAGATGCATATGTTAATAATTTGATGTACCCTTTACTTGTTCAGGAACTTGAAGGAATAGTTAACAAGGTATGAAAACCAGCATAGTTTGTTGTGTCTTGCTGTGAGCTGACAAAGTGATTAAGGTGTATTTCAGCTAAAAAAATTTGCAGAATCCTGAAAGATGTCCTTTTATAGTTATGGTAATAACTATGGTATGAACATTACAACTTGAAAAGCTGTCAACATTTGTGACAAAAGTTAAACTAATTATTTTTACAATGAAAGGTTGACTTGACTGAGAATTTTCAATAGACTTCAACTTCATTGGGACTAAAGTTAAATCCCTAAAATATTTTTTGAGTATTTGTGCTAGAATGTTGCTTCTCTTTTATAAGAGGAAGGAAATAGCTCAGTTTCATGTACAAGAAAAAGAGAGAGATTATTTAAGATTACTCCTAGGATTTTTAATGGCCCATTAGCATCAGTGTGAATCATCTGAATACAAAAAAGGTGTATCCCTGTAGCGCAGAAATCAAAGGAGGGTAACAACGACTAAAATAAGTCTTTGATGTTTATGAAATGAAGAAAACTTAAGCAGGAACAGGGGAGGTGCCCTGTACTGCCTCTTCTACTAAAAAAGATCCTTATATGCAAACTAGAAAATCTTTGCATGCAACGCTTTATTGCAAAGGCATTGAAAAAAAAACCAACCGCACAACACAGTAAGTTTTCAGTTGTAGGAGTAGTTAGGTCTGAAACCAGTGAGTCAAAACAGATATTTACAGAAAAACTGAAATGGTAATATTCACACTGTTGTGCCTCTTAATATTAGTATAGAAAAGTACTTTGTTTTTCTACTGTGCAGAATAGGGGTAATAGAAAGTATGGCAGTACATAAAAAAGGGATATATAACATGCATATAAATAGTATAGTTGCGAAGGGTAAGTGGAGTTAGCTGATGATCAGCTGTAACAATGATTCTTATGGTGGTTGGTCCATCTGTTTTCTGGCATGTGTCAAGAAGGAAGTTGCAGAAGTGATGGCACAGTTTACATTAATGGTCATCCCAGTGAGCCTGCCGACTGTGAGAGAAGCAGTGGTAAACAGGCAGGATCCTTGTTACCACGAGCTGTGTTTTCTGGGCTTGTTATTTAGCTGTGCTTTCAATTGATTTGGTTAGCACTTTTGCTAAGTACAGCTTTTTAAAATTCTATTTCCATTTTTCACACAGATTTAAATACTCTGATCAGAGTTAATATGTCAAATTTGTCTACGGATCAGTAACCTGTGGTGATTTTTCCTTGCAACAGATCGATGTGTTTGTCCATTCGCAGCTACTCTTAAACATGTGATTTTTAAACACTGCCTTTTTTCATTTCCTCCTCAGTATTCCTTTTCTTTTGTTTTTATTTTTTTCCCATTATTACTGCTAAATTCCTCTTACCGTTTTTCTGTTCCAATCTTAGTTGTCTTTTCCTCTACTTTAACACTGTGGTATGATAAGAACCATTCCCTTGTCTTTCCACATCCATGCTTCTACTTTCCTGCTTTCCTTCACAAACTATCTTGTCTCTTGACCTGCAAATCTGACTTTTATTACTTGCATAAAAATATGAAACTGTTGATAGTGTGCTTAAGATCATATACCTTTTCCAATACAGGCTTTTCATAAATATGCTTCAAATATACACAACAACACAGGATTTTGTATTCACACTGTCCCATCACCGAAATACTTGTGTACACATGACCATTACCTCCTTTGGCATTTACGCTGGGAAATATAACTAGGATAATCTGCTATTGGTTTCGCTACAGTTTTGGTGTGACTTCATGATGTTGTCAGGAAAGAAACAGTTAAAATATCTGCTTTCTCTCTAACTGTAGGTTTTTGTCATTTTCTGACTGTTTTAGTTCTTTGCTTCTGTTTTTTGAACTTCAAGTAAATCCCTTCAGTCCTTTTCTCCCTGCTGTTTCTCAATAATACAAGTTTGCTCCCTTGTCCTGCTCGTACTGTTCTGGTGAATGCCTTTCTCTGACAGCAAAGTTGACTTAATATTTCCTAAACTCCTGGAGTTAAAATTTCTTGAGCCATTTGGCTAGCTGACTTATGTTTAATGCTCTTCCCTGCTAAGCACTGATTCTTGCTTTACTTTATGCAGGACCTGTCTTTTTGCCTAACTCACTGCTGTTTCAAAGTTTTTAGTAAAGTTCATGTAGCTCTCCCTTTGTTGTCTTTCTTCATGCTATCTTGCTTGCAGGCCCAGCAGAATGACTGCCCAGTCCCTAATGTGTTTTGCTTAGGTATCCAGTCAAAGCTAATTTGGTGATCTTTGGCACGTAGGTGCAGATGCGTAAATGTACCTCTATAGGCATAAGCCAAATGGTTACAGTGGTTCTGTATCACAGTGAGTTGCTTGCACTGGTTGTCAATCAACAAACTCTTGAAGCTGAGCAAGATATGAAGTAAGTTTCAGATGTGACTGCCGAAATCAAACTTAGCACCAGTTCCAGAATACTTTTTGGGTTTTTTTAGTACTCATCATCTTGTTTATCTTGATGCGCATGAGACTAGATGGTGCATGTTTTGAAAATAGAATTTTGTTTGAGTTCCATTTACTCTTCCCAGAGCATTTATTGTTTTCAATATTAGAGATGAACATACATCTCCACTTGACACCTCTAATTACATGTTTTTATTGCCTTTGAAGGGTGGTTTAGAATACGTCATTCATCTTAAGAAATCTTTAAAGAAGCCTAATTTGGAGAAATCATTTGAGTTTCAATACTTACATTACCTGCAATTTTTCTTCAGTTACTGGGTATTCTAGATAACCTTCAGTTCTTCCCAAATTTTCTGTGTCTTTTCTGATATGTTCTTTATAAGCTTCCTTTTTCTGAAGGATACCTGTTTAAGATCTTGAATCCGTCTGTTAATTCTTTTTTTTTTTTTTTTTTTTTTTTTTGCCACAGCAGTAAGCTTTAGTACTTTCTTTTTTAAGTCCTGGTTGGAATTGAGTTTTGTTTTCCATTTCTGATATGTGCAGTCTTTTTTCGGCTTCTGCATTTTGCAATTTGTCTATTCATAGTTGATACTCAATACTGCTTCATAGTTCAGGCTTGATTCTAAAAGATTATAGAAGTGACATTGAACAGTTGTAATATACAGTTGCTTGTTTAAACTCTTACTTATTGCAGAAGATCCAAGTTGAGACTTTCACCCATCTTTGTGTGCTTACCACTTACTGATACCATCATTTAATAAAATCAGTAATGTCCTGGGTTCAGCAGCAGCAGTCATTTTTTCTCCTTCTTAGTAGCTTGTGCAGTGCTATGTTTCTGACTTTCAGTCTGGGAACAGTACTGATAATACCAATGTTTTTAGCTACTGCTTAGAATGTTTACACTGAC
>WYDI02039630.1:0-10130 GCA_009867235.2 Psittacus erithacus
GGTGTCCCTGCCCGTGGCAGGGGTTGGAGCTGGATGAGCTTTAAGGTCCCTTCCAACACAAACCAGGCTGGGATTCTTGCTTGCAAGGGGTGATTCCTGTCTTGAACACCTCTGTTCCTATTCCTCATTCACCAGACTCCAGCTTTGATCCCACCTCTTTTGACTAAGGGCTTTCCCTGGAGACAGCGGAGAAGAACTTGCAGCAGGTTTTTCTCTGAGCCTGCTGCAATGGAAATGTGCCTGTTTCTGGCACAAGGTCCTCATATCCCACGACCAGCTGCTCAGACCTCATCTCACCTAGAACTTGGCTCGGTGTAGCAATCATGAGGCAGACTAGTCTGAAGGGAAGAGGTGATGCCTGTCTGATGGCACAGTGGGAATTTCCTCTGCCTTTTTCTACTGTAAAACATTCTTCCTTCCCCAGCCTGCCATTAAGAATCTAATTAGTGGCCTAATTACCACTCCCATGCTATGCCCCAGCTGACCTTTGCTGGCTCGTATCCTCACTCTCTCTTCCCTTGTCAATATAATTTTGTGCCATAGGTCTGCAAGGTCTATACTGCTTCCTTCATGCACCATGTCACTGCACGGTAGTCAATGGCTATTTCTATTTCGTACTCCAACAAAATTGAACTGTGAAAGGGCTGTAAATTTCCAACCTCGAGAGGCTCTTCATTAAACAACAGATAACTCTCTGCACCTACTTGGTATTATCCTCCTGTTAGCTGTTTGTCACGCAACGTGCCTTCCCCTCCCCACTCAGCCTGCTGTGTCAGTTCCACTCAGCAACAGAGCTGCTGCTCACCACGTAACTGTACATTATATGGTGTTTTCTGATCCTCTGTCTTCAATATAAAAGCAACAGCACCTCCTTATCCTCTTTAAATTTGGTTGAAATACTTGTGCTATTGCACTGTTGTTACCAGACGTCAAAAAGCATTATTTCATAGGGCCACATCCTGATACTGTCCTACAGGAATAGCTTTTGTGGCTTCAACACCAATGCTGTTGCTAATGGCATTTCCACACAAAGATGTGCTGTCCAAAATAATGAGCTACGTATAATGCATCGATGCTGCGCTCCTGACAGTGTCCCACCAGGATGCCTCCACAGCCCATCTGCCTCAAGTCTTGGGAACAGTTTGAGCTTCAACTCCTTTGCAGATCCTACCTGCCCCTAGGGCAAGTGGTATGGCAGCTCTCTGATAGGTGCATGATTAATTTCCAAGACACAGTGCAGCTAAAAGCCAACCACCACCCTGGGAAGTGTGTCATAAAACAAATATTCCTTTCCTGCTGAAATGCATTATTAAAGCCTCTACCCTATAAATCCCAAGTAGATAACACTTTCCATGGCACCTTGTAAAATAAGCAATTTTCTGCTACCAAGGAAACAAATTCTTTTTCTCAATCCTATCTAAACTCCACCAACATGGTGACAGACACAACATTGCATCTGAGTTTGGTTTTGACAGCCTTATACATTTCTAACTCTATCAGCAAGAATAAATGTATGAAGCTTTTCATTTTAAGAAACTCTGGAGCAAAATGGACTTTCTGGGACTTGCTTCACCAGACTTTATGCTAAAACATCTCCCACCGTTTCCACCACTGCATCACTGCAAGGGTGAGGTAGAATTTAAGTGCCAAGATCAAATCCACACCAAGTGCCTTTCGAACAGAAGGAGCAAGGCTGCGATTAGAAAGGCAGACATCAGAGATTCCCCAAAATATGCTTTTTCACCCCTAGAACATGTCAGGATTAATCTCACTGTGTATCATAGCACACCCTCCCCCACCCCGAGGCACTGCAGAGGTGGACAGAAGGAGCATCTGCCTGCTGTATCCAACAGTCACCTCTTGTATAGGGGGTATACATAGAGAGAGATATGGATATACGCCCTTGTATAGGGTCTCATGGCACAAGAGCTTTAGATACCAGCACATCTAACAGGAACATGCTGGTACTCTTGGAAGATTTTCCAAAACCTCTGTTAATGCATGAGGAAAACAAACTGCAGGATGTAGTCTCGACCAGGGGCACTGTGGCCATTGCAGCCCTTGCTAAGACAGACCTGGAGCGAGACCTGGACCAGGCTGGTTTTGCAGCAGCAGAGTGTTTGACATATAAATTTTGACTCTATTTTCTAGTTTCCTAATGAAACTGTCAATATTTTGTTTCAATCAGATGTTACCTTCATTGTTTATTTGCTTTGGGTTTTCTAAACTGTAACACTACAGTACTGTTTCTTGATGATTATCGTATTCGTGAAGTTGACGTTTTCTTCCAGTTTTGAATGAGAAGAAATTAAGAAATTCCAGCATTTGCCTACAAAATGAAACTGTTGTTTTCTAAATAGCTCTAATCAGCTACCAAAACATCGGCAAATAATGTCCTATTTGCATCCATCATGAGCCCATGCAGGTATACGAATCTATTTCTGATAGAGGCCTATGGGATTATTCATTTCAGAAAGCTATGTAATGCCGCTCTCATGTTCATTTTTAGAGCAATCAGGAGAGTTAAGTTGGTAGTTCTTTGTTATTTATCTGTTCTCTGGTGCATAGAGTGCATTTCCCGTGTATTACAAAGCTGCCAGTGAAGCATGCAGTATCAACAGACCTTACCAGGGTCCACATGTGAGCACAGATTTTAAATACAGACATTTCCTTTTTCTTTTAAGGCTGAAATTAAATTCAAGAAATCTTTATCGACATTATCATGTATTCAGGGATCAGCCTGAAGCCAAAATACATTTGTTTCATATTATGGGGGGAAAACGGCTTGTTCTCCAGCTCAGCAGAGACAGATCACTCAGCATAAATTCCCTGTGTTAAAGCCACTGCTTCTCATTACCCATACAGAATTCCCAATAAGAAGAAAAGATACTTTGCTTTTCCTCCTCGTTCTCACAGTTCACACAAGGTGTAGCCTCTGCTGTTATTTCTATTTCAATACTGAAAAGCTTAAGCAGAGAGTTGCAGCAGAAAGCTCCTGTAGTGGTGAAAAGGGATGGCCTAGAACCACTCTACATAATTATACTGGGATACTGGGGCAAAATCAGGCACCTCCAAGCTCATCCTGTCCATGAGAGAGCTGCGTAAATATCTGAGTAAGATCTTCAGGGAGCTGATGCGCACACTGAGAAGGGTGATACCAAGCAGCTCATCATGTGTCTATACTGGGAGTATCTGCAGGCGTTGAAGAATTGTATGGCGGACTGCACCAACAGGGGTATGGCAAGATACTGTTTACCTAGCCAAAGCAAGACAGTAAGCACGCCAGGCCTAAGAGCCCACCACACTTCAGTGTTGCTTTTCCTCAGCTAAAACTTGTAACAAACTACTTGCCTTGTGTCTGAGGAAGAAACCCAGAAGCTGCGTCCGTTAGAAAGGACCCACAGTGTAGTCCTGCCACGAGCACCAATTAAAATTCCTTCATAGGAAACCCAGCTTTGGGTTGTTTTGGGGTATTTTCTTCAGTCTGCTATTATAAATAATAGCAAGGAAAAACAAAGTTTTTCATTTGTGCAAATGCTTTGACAAAGTTGCGCTTCATCCTTGTGTAAATATTGCTCCTGTAGCACTGCCAAGGAATGGCCTTGAACGTCTGCAGCCAAAAAGCCAGACCTGCTCCTGTCTGAGTCTGTAAGACCCACACACGATTCATGCGTGTGGCTGGTATTCCAGCTCTTCAAAACTTGTCCATGCGCCTCTCCTGATTGGGAATCCAGAGTGCCATTCCCTGACTTCTGCGCAGCGTTTCAGGGGCAGCCAAGTTTTTGAAGGAAAAATACTTTGATTAGACAAACTAACAAAGCTGGAGAAAGGGCACGCTTCACAAATAAGCAATTCCTTTGTGACCATTTGGCCTTGCGTGCCTGGGTGCTTATCTGTTCTTTTACAGCAATCCAATAGAAGATAAACTGTCTCCCCCTAAAAGCCATTGCCTCACTTAAACCATGGCTAAAATACCATACATAATTGCAAAAATGATGATGGAGACAAGGAGAAGGGATTCTGTTTAACTGAAGAAGGGTAACTTTATACAGAATGAACATAATCTGTATGCCTCATTTCAGTTTCCCCAGTTGGTTGCAGCCTGCATTCAAGTGGAGAAGGGAGAGAAACTCCAGGCAGAACCCAGCTGGAGGTGATATCTATAGGATGTGTCTCAGCTCTGAAGTTTCCACTGAATCTCTGCCTCCCATATCTCATTTGATTGATAGCAAACCCTGTTAGACACAAGGCTTTTCCCTGTGCTTCTGGAAACTAGAGGGTTCGATTGACTTCCATGAAAAGTGATGTGAGAATAAACGCAGGCTGAAGCTTGAAAACCTGCAGGCATTTTTGGATTCTATCATTTCATAACCCATGAGCTTGCAGATTTGAAGATAAAGTTACAGATGGATTTGAATTTAAACCTCCCATACAACAAGCTCCTTGATTTGGGTGAGGTGTCCAGACTACACTTTTCATTCCAAGGTAGTGCTTACTTATATTCCAATCTAAACTTCAGAAAGCCACACGCAGTGTGAACTGCTGAAGAACTACTTACTATTTCCCTAGGTAGGAGAATCATCTCCTCTTATGCATATGCAGGCTAAGGAGAAACTCCAGGGATGCATAAAAATCTTCTAAGTTCTACTGCTGCATCTGCACTGTAAGCATGACTTGGACCATTCTCCGGCTCATCGCTGCTTTGAAAGAAAATGGTTTTACACATTGTATAGCAGATACATGCAAAGGGTTCATTACTTTTATAGATATCTGCAGATGACTTTGTGATGGTAAAATCTTGAACATAGAAAGCTTCTGGACATGCCTTATTGTGCTAAGGAAGGTAAATGCTGAGGGAGCTCTGTCTGCCAAGGAACTTTTAGTTGTCCTGTTAATAGCCAAAGCTTATAGTATATCTGTTAAATATAATGAGCAGAGCTGGCATTACAGCAACTTCCTGCATAGAAAAGACTGTGGGCACATAATGATGTGGGGTTTTTTTTCCAAATCTCCATTGTTGTCCAGGTACCGGAAAAAATCCAGTTATGGTTCACTGCAACACCAGATGTAAAGCTCCTGAGTCATTTACAGCTTCTGGTCATCAGAACTGCAACAGGCAAGGAAAGAAAGTACAAGGGCGAGGGAGAACTATTTATAATGAAAACCACAGGAAAGCTGAACTTAAAAGAGAAAATCTCATTTTAAAACACAATGTATGGTGTTAAACTGCCCCATTATTTCTTTGTTTTCACATGCAACCCAGTCTCACTCATGAGTGCAGTGATATCCTAAAGAATAACTTCCCAAATCCCAAGAAGACAGAAGATTTCATTGCCTTTGTCCTTTAACTGATTTTCCACATAGTAATTATCATTTTCTGCCAGAAGCAGGAGAGCAAGCACAGGTCTCCATCCCACGATTGCTTCTGTGACTCACATGTGCAATTTTCTCATGTCAAATGTAGTTCAGGGAAATGAGAACTCAAAGTGTCATGTTAAAGAAGCTAACTTTTCTCAGGTTAAAGAGAAGTGTAGGGGCAGTCTTCCTATGAATTAAAAAGTTCATATCCATCTACAGTAGATTAAGTATTATACATATTGCAGTATAAAAACCAGTGAGAGATATGAGTCATGTGTCTAGTCTAAGCATTTGTGTCCCATCAGTGGCCTCATTATTCAGACTTGCCCCTCTCCATCTGCTGTGGACATTTCCTCCATTAGTGACCAGTGAAGATTAACACTTGTTATGGACTGAAGTGTCACAAAATACAGAAGTTTCACACTGAGAAGTGTACTCTGGCATTGGAGATAACCCAACCTAGTGAAAGACATGGCCCCTCTGATTATACATCACTTTTAGGGCCCCTTTCAATGGGCAAGGCCTTAGCTCCAAGTTATCAATAGACACCACTATGGCCAATCAATGAGAATAGTTATATTATTCTGGTTTTTAAGGTCAGGAAATGGTGAAACACTGAAACTGTTTCAGGGAAGCATATTTTTCATAATGCTCCTCTCAGCCCTGAACCAAAACTACTGAGAATAGCCTGGAGGAGATCAGCGCCTTTCATCCAGTTCCAAGAGAGTCTGGAAACACTCACATTTAAACTTGTTAACCATCCTTTAACCTTTTCCCCCTTTTCTTTCCATCTACTGTGGTCTCTCCACATGCGTCTCCTTCCTGTTTATTAGTTTATTTTCTTTTAATAAAAGAAGGAGAGACCGCTATGATAACTTCCCCCCAAGCCACAGACTCATTATGATGGGTTTGCCACAGGCAGGAGCACATCACTGTGAGCTGCCACTATTACTCTTCTAGCTGACATGGTGACCTGCTAGATGGTTTCTCAGTAGGTATGAAATCCTCTTGTGCCACGATTATTGCTTCTGCATGCTGCCCCATGAGCAGGATCCTGGCTTGGCCTCCACTTCACTAGTCCAGCCTCACTAACCAGTCCTCAGATAGGGCTTTTATTGCCTTGGAAAGTATAAAACCACAAAACTCACAAAACTGTGGCTCCCGCCACTTTGGCTGCACACCCCTGTGCTTCAAGCAATAGAGCTGACACCTTCTTTGTGTCCGCTTCACTTTGCCCATCTCCCTGAAATCCAGTGAAACGCTTTTCCTCCCTGTTGCTTTGCAGCATCACAACGATGAGGAGTTGTACAATTTTAACAACCTGAAAGATTCTCTCCCTGCAGGGCTGCCCAGTTAAAGGGAAATCAATGGTAGGGACAAAAAAAGGTACTGAGTGTGGGACCCTTTCTTTGCAAATTAGAGGGATATCTGCCACATCTGTGTGTCACACAGCTAACCTAAGAGAGGGGAAAGTTATCATTTCAGAGCGCTTTCCATGTGACAAGGGTACCTTCATATGAGCAATACATTCTTGATACTTGCCTAGCATTTGCTGTCTCCAAATACTTAATAATTAATTAATTAATTTAATTAAAAAGTGCTTAATCCTCTTAATGAACTTATTACATGCTAAATCCCTTGATTTACAATTAGGAAACTAGAAGAAAGTGAGACGTAAATTCAGGTGTGTCCATTTTTGTGCTCCTGGTGAATGAGGTCCAGTAGCCACAGGGAAACGTCTGGGCTGGTACAGCAGCTCTTTCCCATCCCCACCCCCTGGTCTGAGCACAAGCTGCCAAACAGTACAGAAAATAGCATAAATTCGGAGTTTCTTTGCCATGTAAGTGTGCTCTGCAGGCTGACAGAAGTATACATTCATTTAAAAGGGGCACAATATTTGAGTGCCAACTTGTAACTGGATGTAGAGGAGACACTTCACATGCCATCTCTAACATAGCCCCTGCTCTTGGTTAACCAGCTTCTTAAGCGTGCTGATGTTGTTGCTCTTGTTAATGCATTTTAATTCCACTCTTGATGGTTTTCCATGTTCATGCATAGCCAGGGACATTGCCCTGAAGAACTATTCTCTGGGAAAGGGCGCAAGAACCTAAGCTGATGACGGGAAGGGGAGCGTGGTTTTCTTGTTGAATCAAGTAAACAATAAGAATGCCACATCCCATGTAATTACCACTGCTCCCTCTTTGCACTCAATGTGTCTCCAGGCTGGATTCATTCAGCAGGTAGAAAAGCATGAGAAGAGAAGGGAGGGGAAGGAAAGGGTGATACCTGCTCTGACAACTGCCAATTTTCCCCATCAGCAGGAAGCTCATGAGCTAAGTGCATCTGAAAAGATGGCAAAAATAAAGAGGCACCAGGTTCAAAGAGCTGTGGGTCTGGGCTCGGAGTGGGATGGGAAAATTCATCCCTGTTTTGTTACCTTTCCCCATGGGACCAGGCCCTGGTGTGAGTACTCAGCCATACATCAAGAAGAACCAGGAACTAAATGTGCCTCCATCCTGCCAGAGTGACGTTCCCAAGAGGAGATCAGCTCTTGAACAGAAAGCCAGAGGTTTACTATTGCACTGGGGCAAGGAAGTGCTTTTAAAGAGGGCCATTGCCGTTGCAACTGACTAAAGATCATGGCAGGAAAGCAGCTTCCCCAAACAGGCTTTTGAAGGTCACTCTCATGTCAGCCCAGGCTCATTTGGAGTGGAGCAAAGTGCACTGCAGGCAGGCTTACCTATAATTAAAGACCTGCAGTTTCCTACATATGTATTCTTAAGACATCTGTAAGCATAATTACAGTACACCACTTAAACAGCTTAATATGAGGCAGGCCTTCTTCTTCAGTAGGAGATTGCTTTTAATGGCACAGTGTCCAGTAGAGTTTGGTGATAAGGCCAGAAGTTCACCTCATTATGTCTCTGCTGGCAGCCACTGTACTTAAACTTACATTTTCATAGCTATATGCCAAGCTTTTTGTTTTCCTTCATGATGCCTCCTATTCCTCTTAATGCTTAATTCTCCATGCACTGCTCTAAAAGTTGAGGATACAGACCCAAGCGTATGCTCCCACTATCCAATTAACCATGAAGAACACCACAGAGCTTAGTGCTATTTCCTTATGTCTTCCCTCTTCATTGCTTTGACACGTGCTGATAACACTGTTTTGTTAGGTGAGGAGTATGTTTAGTATCCCTATTTTTGCCAAAATAAGGCAAAATGACACTGTCTGCAGTGTGGCAAAGGGTATTCGGGAGATGGAATGTAATCCCTGGCCGCATTACTGCTCCTGTTTCCGCAGCGCTTGGCTTCCTCCAAGACATTCAGTAAGGCAGAGTTGTGGGGAACTATTTGATGTCTCAGACACTGTTCTCACTGGGGGAATTTTTCAGCCTGGAAAAAGAGATTAAGGAGCCAAATTAAGGAAGTCTGAAAACCTGAGCTGTTTTCCAGGGACTTCTATTTTTAACTGGTTTTCTGTTCGCTTTCCTGTGTGCCTCAAGTGTCACCCGCTCTCACTTGGGCTGTTTGCAACTTTAGGAGGAAATCTTTGCTTCACAGAACTGATCTGAGGTGACTTTAGAAAGTAGGGCCTAAAGCTGGGGACCTACCTTCAATCATTTTGGGGTGGAAGGAATCAAAGCTAGTTCGTTTCTCAAGATGGGAGTCCAGTTTTCACCCCGAATGAAAAGACTGGCAAGATCTATCAGATATACTGGGGGATCCCACAAGGGTGATCTCTCTTTGCTGAAGGAGGCACTGCTAGGTTTGAAACTAAAAAGCAGAACTGTGAAGGTTTCTACCATCACACAAAGTCTGCAGTGATTTTTTTTAGCATGGTAAACAGACAGAAAGAGAAAAGCAGCTGCCTAAATAAGGAACTGGCTTAGGAAGGAAACGCTTTATGAACAAACTGTTGTCTTGCACAAAGAGGTCAAATCTAGGTTGGGGAAGAAAATACAGAAAGACTTCATAGTCAGAGATGCTAGATATGATTGAGAGTGGAGAAGGAGAGATCAAGGCATTGGTGCTTGCAAAAAGCCAAATGGAAATACCCAAAGAGGTTAGAAGGAGAGGACACAGACGGAGCAAGGCTGCTTTCATTTGAAGAAGCTCCTTCGCTCCTCCTTGCCTGCTAGATGGTGAGTAACATTGATATTGATGGTTTCCAAACCAAGGAGCACATCACGGTCCCCAGCAGCTCCTGCCACCCAGGCAGCACAGGAGATTTGCTTTGGATTTGCAGGTTTTATTGTCTCTCGTGATAACAACATTCAGCAACAGACGACCCCCCGGGTGACTGCATGAGCTTCCTGGGATGAGTCCTCTCTTGCGTGTGCCTTCTTGCATCATAGCAAAATACTCATCATCACGGACACCCCAATTGCACAATCCAGACACTGTTTTCCAGCCCATGGGGAGCAGTCTGTGTCCAGCTGGCTTACTCCTGTCGCAAGTGTGACCTGTGGGAACTCACAGATTGTGCAACTCCCACTGCCCTACTGACTCACAGACCTCTTCTCCCATCTCCAGTGAGCAGACCAAGCCTCTGGCTAGGTTTGGAGCAAGGGTTGTGTGAAAACCTTCATCAAGTGAAGACACGCTCAAGGTGGGATGTGGGAAACCTCCTGAAAACCTTGCTGCAGCTCCCTAATTGCACTCTAAAGAGCCATTGGAGGAAGGCACAAGGGCAAGGGGAAATGGCTTTAACCTGCCAGAGGGGAGACTGAGATGAGCTCTTAGGCAGAAGCTCTTCCCTGGGAGGGTGC